>JAVQJX010120655.1:0-31460 GCA_036025115.1 Ambassis agassizii | reverse complement strand
CCCCCCCCCCCACTGCTAAATGATCCCTCCTGGCAACATTTAGCATTTGCATAGATTCCCTGTGACGATTGTTTTCCGACACACCACCCTCCTCATCGAATTCAGCGTCCAAAACGTGTGAATCTAAGCTCCCCCCCCCCAACACTGATCGCTGATGCGGTGGGCGTGCTGTCAATATTGGCCCATTCACTGTGAGTGAGCAAATCTCCCCTTGACATGGCCAGCCATGCGAGTAATAGGTAGGATTAAGATAGGAAAGTACACACATGAATATACAATATGTGGTACGGGCGCGGATCTGAGGCGGCAGGCGGGTGGGAGGAGGGGGTGGGGGGTCAATTCAGCTTCAGATGTGCAGCGTGCGTTGAAACATGATTGACTGTGAGCTCGGACATGAAAAGACTCATTCATTGTCAGCGACCCTGATGACGAATGACACTTTTACATTTGGAGCCATTGTGAATCCATCAAAGTAATTTAGTCTGTTGGAGAATTTCATGTGAAAGGACCGAGGATGGAGGGTGGGGGTTAGAGCTTGATTATAAGAGTTGTTGAATTCAGATAAATGGCTACCTTTGCTGCAAACAAGGTCAACTGCGTCATTATTAAAAGCTACAGTTGCCATAGCGTCCTCCTCACTCCATATTTTTCTCCATTTATTTTAGCCGTAAAGTTGATTTCCTTACACCACCTTATCATTTTGTGTGTCATGGTGTGCTAATTGGACGTCTGACGGGAGGGTGGGGGGGTGGCGGGTATTGTCCTTTGGCACGTCATGACAGCCTCTGTGGCCTTCAAAACAGACAAAACTAAAGCGAATCACCCACATTTTCGGCTGACACTGTGGCGTTAGCTCAAAGGCAGGGAGATGAGGATGAGGATGAGGATGAGGAGTGGTGGCGACAGGGATTAGGCCCTATTTGTTTCACTTTTTCACTACTCCTCCATGCATGCTTACAGCAGTGCAAAACGGGGTGTCATCTCCCGCTCATCGTAGCCTAATTGGCACTTATTGGCTGCCCCTCATGGCCTCATATCGCTGGCTGAGTTTCTTTCTTTGGCGTAGGAAGCATCATCCTAAAATCACCCAGCTGAGAGGCCACTTACTCCTGCACCCCCCCATCATCCCCATCTCTCCTCTGTTCCTTCTCTAGGAGTCTCGTGCGGGAAAGAGTTTGCACCCAAGACAGCCGAGCGCTCATTATCGCTTTTCTCAGTTGGGCTGTCGCTCTCAGAAACACCCCCCCCCCCCCTTCCTGCCTGCCTTCTACCCTCCACTCATCACCCATCTCCACCTTTAGAAGAAAGAAGACATCCAGGCAGACATATGGCCATTTTTTCTTATCTTTATTTCACCATGACCATCAATGACCAAACATCCTCCTTCACCAAAGGGAAAATTTGTGCTTTTATTTTCTCATAATATGACACAAGCGGGGGAGGAGAAAAAAAAAAGTGGATGTCATATTACACCAAATGACTAATGGTCATGCAGGCCAGACAAGGAGTGTGTTGCTGCAAACATCAGGTGACGTTTTTGCAGAATTGGCGAAGAAATTGGTTTCTTTCAAAATAAAAGCGTGTTTTTGTGGGTTTTTTTTTTATTGTACGTGGAGGGGATGATGGAGGATCCAATTTCACACAGGATTGTCACCTTAGGGATTTGAGCTCAAACCCATATGGGGCCCATTTATTGTCTCTCAAGCAGCAAAAACTACTTGGTTAGGTTGAAAAACAATATAATGGTTATAGTGTCAAATGTGCAGCTTTTATTGTGAAAGTTGCATCTCTTCCGTCTTGCTCAGCAGAAGCCCCTCGCTGTTATGAAAAATAGGAAAGTCACAGGGAAGTGAATATTACAATAAGGTTAGCGTTATGAAGTTTTAACCCCAGCAATGTCAGCTAACCATATTAGCATTCCCACATGGGGGTAAGGCTGTGAGTTGGAATAGAAATGGGCTGGTTCAGTGAGCAGGGGGAGTCGAGGTCCCATTCGTCTTGTCCTGTTTAAATACACTGGTTAACTCCTGCCAACAGGGAAGCCATTCAGCAAAAGGCCAAGGGCATCTGTCATGTGTTCAGCACATTGATATTGCCCCCCCCCCTCCCTCTTTTTCCACCACTTTTTTCTTAATCTTTGCCTCTCGCCGCCGTCACCCCCCCTCCCCGTCGTCTTCCTCTCCCGCTGCCTCTCCTCCTCCTCTTTTTGATGAAAGAAGTGAATATGCAGGGAGCTGACATGATTAGCAGCCTCATATCCCCATGATGGATGGCGCCTGCTCCATTATTAATATAGTAAAAGCACCAACTGCCAGGTAAGAGCAATGTCAGCATCCACAATATAACGCAGTGTGCCCACGGATAATGGTGAGCACTTATTTTTTATCTATGATATGCATGGGGCTCGGAGCTGTGGAGGAAGAGGAGGAGGGGTACTTCCTGGTGATGGCATGATTCTAAAAGTCAATGAAGTTTATGGTGATTTCAACAATAATGTTTAGATTCATATTTTTTATACTTAGGAGGACAAAAAAACACTTTTCCACTGGGAGGACTGAACCATTCACATAATTACTCTATTTCTCCACTATGGTTCTGGCATTCTAACTTGTTGTTATGGTTACGACATTAGTTATATACATTATGTGTAAGAATAGGTGCTTTTTCACTGCAGGAACTGGCCCCATATGAAGCAGGAACTAACCTTTGCATACTGCACATTCCCATTGATGTAACCGCATCAATGAGAGCTTTTTTGGGGCCATTTTGTCCTATTTATGGAGCAGGAACTAACGGGACATTTGTCAGGTAGCACATCCATCCCAGAACTGACCCTATATGGAACTTATTTCAGGGCTGTTTTTCACCCTTTTTAGGGGGGACATCTGAGCGCTTGATGTGGTGTAGTTCCTGTGATGAATCTAGCCTGAATGGGTGAAATGGTGGACAGTTCCTGTAAATTATTTGAATGGCAGCCTCTCGAACCTTGTTCCCATTAAATATTCCCCCAAAACAAGCAGGAATCTGTTGATGATGTGTTTGTGAAATTCAAAGTAGGATGCAAGATTAAGGAGGGAAGGAGAGAGAGGGACAGAGTGAGTTGTGTCAAACGGGTAAATGTCGGCGTGAAGCTTCATCGTCCGTCTGAGCCGAGCTCTCCCTCCCAAAATGCCATGCGTAAATCGTGTAGCCGGGGCCCTCGGCCAGCCTCCTCTAGCACTGTAATGAGATTACAGACCTCTACAACGCTTTCTGTGTGTGTGTGTGTGTGAAACTGAGAGAGAGAGAGAGAATACTGTTGAGCTTGTGTGGAAGTGTGCAATTTCACTGGCTTACACAGGGACAGAAGAATCAGCTGCACTTCAACAAACAAGACGTACGGAGGAAGACTTGGCTGTGTTTGTCATTACACACACACACACACACACACACACACAGTGCACTTTTTTTACTCCTCTTTCACATACTGCATAAAAAAAGCATATTTTTCAATCACGTGGAAACTTTAAGCCTCCAAAAAGCTGCTTCTATAACATCATAAATGAATAATATCATTTAGTGTCACCATAGTGGATTCATGGGAGCTTGTTATTACTCTTCCTATAAGTCCTGTTTGTGAGCACATGATGTTTACACCAGGGCTTCTCCTCTCAGACTAGCCTTTCAGACCTTCTTCCAAATCTAATATACCCATCCATAAATAGCTCACCTATCGAGCCCATAAATGGAATGAACGACGTGGGCACAGGAGCCAATCCGAGCCTAACCCCGCCCCTCCACGCTCCGTCTCCGCTATAATAGCCACCCATTCGCCTTAAATGGGAGAGCAAAGGGAGTTGAGTGACAAACTAAATCACGCCCCTTCGTTTACCAAACCCCTCCCCTCCTTTGGCTCCCTATCAGTCTCTATTTTGGCAACACGGATACGCATGGAGCCTCCATCACCTCCAGTTCCTTTTACGCACCGTGTCCGATAATGCGCGCAGGTACAGGGACCATAATCGGCATATTTTTACCGGCTGAACTCCGTTATTAATCTCCTTTTAAGGACTAATATGAAAGAAGTGGATGTAGAGGTTTGACAGAGCCAGAAAAGGGAGACACAATTTCTTGTGGATCATTCTTATTATTTTTTTTCCTCTTCTCCCCCTCCCCTCCCTCCCTTCCTACGCCAACATCAGCGAGCGTCAGCCAGCATGGATGTCTTGGCGAACCACAGTATCTTTCAGGAACTTCAGCTCGTCCACGATACCGGTTACTTCTCCGCCATGCCTTCTCTTGAAGAAAACTGGCAGCAGGTACGTGTCAACTTTTACGCTGCTCGTGAAATAAATAAATAAATAAACAAACAAACACGAGGAGGGGAACGTCAACTTTACGTGCAGTGTTTCGGGTATTTTTCTTTCTCTCTCACTCATTTATTTGACAGTTTGTGGGATGATGGTAAAGTGGATGAGACGCGAACGGCACACAGGCGCGTAATAAAGCTGTCAGAGGCTATTTGGGAAGATGAAGATCTGAATCCCATAACAGGGACTGAATTGCTCGTGAATAATACATCTGCATGCTTCAGATGCATAGAGAGAGAAAAGTCCCCTTTCTTATCCATAATAGATACCCTAACATGTCTGGCTTTGTAGCATCTTTAAATGAATATAAGAGTCCCCACCACACATGCTTCTTGTATCCAAGTTGAAGGGGGGGGAGGGGGGGGCATCTACGCTGCCACATGGCGATGGTTGCGTGGGGAGAACACCGGTACTTTACATTTGATGATTAGAGCTCCATAAAGACGCTGCGTAAAAGTGTACTTAAAAAAACACATTATTTGTTTCCTGAACTGCCTCGTTTTAGTTTCACCTGTCTTGCATACAAACAACACTCCTACTTTGCAGCCCACCTGCATTGCTGCTACTGGTGGAGGAGGAGGAGGAGGAGGAAGGAAGGAAGAGATGATGCTTTCCATGCTGCGCAAAGAGAGAGAGAGAGAGAGAGAGAGAGAGAGAGAGAGAGAGAAATCATTGCATGGAAATTTGATGCCGGTTTTGTTCGTGAAATAGGAGCTTCCCTACTTCTCTGCTCCATCTATGCACGAGGGAGAGAAGGAAGGGAAGAAGAGGGAGGGAGGGATGGAGGAGGAGGGTGAAGAGAGAAACCGGTGCGTGACCGCGGATCCATGCGTTGTGGCCAAGCAGCCCTAATTGGCATCCTACTGTTAGCCACCGACGCATCTTTTCATAACAAGTCTCCAACTCCCTGCTTTCACTATCAGTGGATTTTTAAATTGCACAGACCTACGTGCACCATATGCACGTCTCTCTCTCTCTCTCTCTCTCTCTCTCTCTCTCTCTCTCTCTCTCTCTCACCCACAAGCCTGCATATCAAAATCAATACCCAATGCAAATGGCAGAGAGAGAGAGAGGCAGCTGCATCTGTGTAGGCTTGGGGGAGAAAGTAGCTCTTTGGATTTTTTTATTTTGACAGGAATGAATCATGAAAGTTTAATTCATGCTTTTATTTTGTATTTTTTTTTTTTTTACACACAAGGTATTTATGTTTCCCTCCTCTTCATGCAGTGCTGAGATGCTCTTGGCACATCCATCCTTGTGTTCATTGTAGCGGCATAAAGATGCCCTCCTGAATACAGGGATTATGAGTTGTGGCTGCCCTTAAAAGCTTTGTCTTCTAACACTCCCCTTCTGTATTCCAGGCAGCACAATTTTGAATTTGATGCTTTTATGGTGTCTGATAGCGAGATAGGAAGACGTTGTTGTCGGGCCCTCTTAAATGGGTCCCTGAGATGCTATGGTAAGAATGATGACTGTGTGCCCCTGTTGGTGTCTGTGAGGCGTGATTGAGGCGGGAAGAAAAAGGAGCAAAGTGTTTCGGTCTGCAGATGGTACATTTGAGGCCCATGTTTGTTCCATTATTGAGCTTAATAGTGTCTGGCTTCTAAATCCCAGTACAGTCGGATGAAACAAACAACAGGCCTGAGATGGATTTGAAACAAGCGGAGCCTGTTTATTTTGAACCAGCATCCTCACCTGATTGGTCGCCATGGTAGCCCAAAAAAAAAGAAAAAAAATTTTTTTTTCAAGCTCAACACTTGAACTCTGATTGGTAGTATGTAACAGGACACCACTAACGCCTGTCTGTCATTGACCTCAGGACACACTCCATCTACCCCCTCCCCCCTCTTCGCCTGCACTCCCTCAGGAGTTGAACGTGGAGGCTGAGTGCCTGATGCTTACCGGAGCGAACTGTCTGTATGTCTTCTATATTGCTTTATGTGTTTCTATATATGGCTGCTCAGGACCATATGCACTTACATCAGCAGAAGCGGTGACGATGATGGCGGCGGCGTCTACGTCTAGTCAAAGGCTGGGATAGAAGAGGAGGAAGTTGCCTAGCACGCACATTCTTCCCACTGCAGGGTTTTGCATTTCACAGTCCGGTGGGCTTGAACCCCCCGACTTTACCCCACTATCACCGCCTCCCTCCTTCTTCTCTCTCTCTTTTTTTTTTTTTACAGAGAAGAAGTGCAGATAGATGAGGCCTCCCGTGTGGTCGGGGGTCAGACTCCGCATCCTCTGGAGAAAGGAACTGTGAACGCATCAGCGTTATCTGTGTGCGCGCACGCCGCTGTCTTACTATGTTATGTAATCCTCAGTAGGCCACAGCTGCTTTCTCACAGCAGACATGCTAGGGAGCACAGCCAACTAGCCCCCTCCTTCCTGTCTCCACCACCACCTCTCGTTTTTTCTTATAGAATTAACACAGTATGGATTTTTCATCTCTGCAGCGCCGTTGTGTAACAATTTTTTTTTTCAGCTCGGCTGCCAGGTAACCGCTTGGCAACAATGCAAAAGCTATCAAAACGGATCACATATGTTCACGGCGACCTTTCACCAGCTGTAATTTCAAGTCATTTTTATGCAAATACTAATTAAATCAATCCTGTAATGGGCACAGTTCAGCATTCTGTGAGCAGGCGGAGGAAGGACAAACTTAATCGTATTTGTCTCAAAGGAACTCTGCAAACACAGACCCACAAAGTCTTGTGTGTGTGTTAGCAATCTAAATATAATGACAGCTCCACATGGTATAATGTAGTATAATACAATATATTTAAATTTGATTTTCTCTCTAATCCGCACAAAAAAATGGAAAAATTCTTGAAAATTTTACAGAATTTTTGTCATGTGATTATTGATCCTATATGTGTCAGTCATGGCTCTGTGGTTTTGTATCAGGCTGCAAAATTTTTTGTTTTTTTTCAGATTTTTTTTAACAATACAACAACTTTTTAGTTGTGAATATGAGATTTTCTACGGTCGTGGTGGCTTCAAACTCGTGATGCTCAGATGTCAAGCGTGGAATCGATGTTAAAGACGGACACGATGCGTGAAAGGGAGGCTTTGTGCGACGCTGTACAATGCTCCAAGTTGTGTTAAGGAAAGTTCTTGCTAACAAGCTGTTTTCTCTAGAAAGCCAGGATGTTTGCACACAGGTTTGTGTGCGTTGGGTAATGAGATGTGCGAGCGACCCTTTGACCCAGTAACATCCATTCTGCCGTAAGAGCGCTCGGTGAACTCTGGCACCTCTGTCTCATCACTCAGGCAGCTGAGACGGGATCGGCGCTGATAGGTGCCGGCTACTGCTTTATGGGCGTTGATGAAAAGGTGGGGAAGCGCTAATGAAAGAGAGGAAGTATTCATTTGTCTGAGAGAGAGAGAGTGAGAGAGAGGAGGGGGAAAAAGGCAGAGTGGAAGATGGGGTGGAGTGGGGGTGGGGGGGTGGAGAGTGGTGAACAAGCACATCTTTATGTATGGCTTCCATCTGTGAAACGCTCTGCCACCCCAGGTTTGATTAACAGTGAGAAGAGGAGTTTTTTTTTCTTCCTTTTTTCGCCTCACTCCAGCACACATGGCTTGGCAATGACTTTCACATCATTTGAGGCGAAATCGGGAAGCCGTTACAGCACCTTACAGTGATCCGACATGCATCGCTGCTGCCATCCGGCTCGGCAACGGCGGGGGAGGAGAAGAGAAAGTAAGAGAAGTCGAAGACACTCGTTTCCCACTAACTCCCCCCCTCATCCCTCTCCCTTTTTTCCCCCTTTATCTCATGACTTGCTTCTGAGAAGACAGTTTGTGACAGACTCACAGCTGCCTTGTTTGATTTGCCCTGCTGTAACCCTTTATTTAAAGTCAGCCTCTCATCACAAAAAAGTTCAACTCTGGAGAGTTATGCAATCAAAACTTGGCACCAAGCTGAATAAAAGGCCTTTTACACAGAGAATTCTGTGACTAAAAGGCAGAAAAAATGTGCTGAATAACAGTATTTCTTCTGTTATTTGGCTTCAGTTTGATGCAGTTTAGTGGCCTTGAATCCATTTATTCCTAAAATAGGCTTAAAGGAATAATTCAACATTTAGAGAGCTGCAGTTCCTTAAGTGGCCACTTGAGGGTGGCTCGAAAAGTGAGTTACAGTGGCTTTGGTTGACATTTTATCAATTTTCTGAACACATAAGGATGGTAGCTTAGCATAGCTTAGCTTAGCATAGCATAGGATAGCTGAGCTTGCTGAGATTTGTGTTTTAAATGGCGTGTAAAATTAAAACCTTGAATGATCCTTGAATCTGTCGCACATCGGTCGCCGTGGTTACCCTATTTTCTACCTCACGTTGACTCTAATGATGACCACACACACACTCACACTATGTCCAGGCATTTTATAGCCATGATTGGCTGTGATATACTGAGCGTTAAAATCCCATCTTCCCTAGCTACCTGTTGCTAGACAGCCTTGGCAAGCAGGAAGATCAGCTTTGGCCTATTTGTTTGTTTAGCTGTCAGTCTGCGAGGCTAATCCCACCCCCAAGAGACTCGTAGAGCCATCCAGAAACCATGGATCCGGCCATGTGGACCATGTCCCTCCAACGATTGAGAGAGAGAGAGAGAGGCGGAGAAGAGAGAGACAAGGGCGATTGGCCCTGAGTAAACACCGCTGCTTGTTGTTGTCATCCGAAGCCGGTCATCAATCATGGCCCGGAGCTGTTGGCCAGTGACAGCGGCAAGGACGTGGTCAGCGCTTGAAGATCACAAATGCAGTCAAAGTCTGTTTTTGTGAAGTTTGCATGACACTCAGATGACATGCAAAGCAGATTTCTGTGTGTGTGTGTGTGTGTTTCCACCTGCCATGGTTGGCTGCTCCAAAGCTGTCCAACCTGTTACTTCTGACTCATCATGCTTCTTTTTCTTCACATCCTCGCCTCAGATGGGTGGTCAGCAACAGATAAAGAATGCTGGATGATTAACCCACGCCCCTGATATTATCCTAAAGACACAGATATCTCCAGCCAGCTGTCTTGTAGCTTTAATGTCCATTCAGGGTGGAGCTGTCTCAAATCCTGAAACATGGCATGACAAAAAATATTCTTTTAACCTAATAAAAAAAAATCTGTGTAAATCTCAAAGTAGATGGACAGAAAGAGGGTTTGTACCCCTGCTTAACTCTTCCAGTGGCCTGGGAAGTGCCCTTCTGTGATTTAATGAGACCTGTGGGAAGAGCCATTCATCAGCGTGACAGCGCACCTCTGTTTCCCATTGTTCTGCTCTGCTATGTGAGGAGAGCAGTGTGTGTTTTAGCCTTAATGATGGGCTGGCAACCCTTTGATTAGATGAATCTCCTGGCGCTAATTAAGATTTAGGCTGCCAAAAGACATCTGTGTTTATGCCTTCTGCCCTCTCCTCGTTCCCCCTGTAAAGGATGCGAGTGTTTACTGGATGTGTCTCAGCAGGGATGGTGGTTTGGGCCTAAGTCTGAGTGGTATTGTGTGGTTGGTATAAGGCTCGAGGAAGGCCTGTCTGTTTGTTTTTGTTCCTGGAATGCAGTTTTGTGATTGTAAAATATCTCAGAAAAGTACAAATATTTAAACTTATGTCTCTTTTGGTTTCACTCTTTCACAATAAAAGCCCAAGAGAGCATAGTGACAACTTGTGGAGTTTTAATGGTAAAATGACCAAAAAAGTACAAATATTTCACCATGTATGTAGTTTGGTTTAGACCCTTTCACAATAAAAGCCCAAGTAAGCTCCCATTTGTTATTTTTTCGCTAGCATGGCAATGAAGTGTGGACTTTTGGTGGTAAAACATCCCCGAAAAGTACAAATATACAACCTTGTATCTAGTTTGGGTTAGACCCTTTCACAATAAAAGCCCAAAGGAGCTCCCATTTGCTGTTTTTTGGCTAGCATGGTTATGACTTGTGGACTTTTGGTGGTGAAACATCCCAGAAAAGTACAAATATATAACCTTGTATCAAGTTTGAGCTAGACCCTTTCACAATAAAAGCTCATGTGATCCCATACAAATCCAATCCTCACCCATTTGCAATTTTTTCCCAGCATGGTGATGACTTGTGGAGACTTCACATGCATTGATTCGCATAACCACAAGATTAATAAAGTTTTTTATTTATTAAGTGTAAACATTTGTGCCTTCGAAGCCCCGCTGTAGATATTTGTCTTCCCTCGTCTTTTGACTAAACTGATGGTGTCACATTAATGTTTCACTACTCAGCCCCCCACCTCTTGTGTATTTCCAGGGATGAGAACTTATGCTAGCAAGACCAAAGGAAGGCATCCTCACCATCAACCCCCTGCTCGTCTCGTAGTTTACAGCTATTCAGTCTATTGCCCCAGATATTATTTCATTGTAAAATGATGCCAATTAGTAAAGCCAGTCGCCGGTGGCTGTGGTCTGGCTCTGTCTTCGTTCCGGCGGGGAAAGTTATTTGGGTCGTCTGCTATTTTCAGCCCGTGATGTTGCCAGGAATACTTCAGGGAGGAGCCACTGTTTTAGAAGGGAGCACATCAATAATTTTCATTGGTGTGTGTGTGTGTGTGTGTACGGATGAAAGAAAGAAAAGTGTTTTTTTTTTACATAAATATGTTGCATAAATTTGACTCTCATGACCTTCTGTTCATTTAAAACCCATTAATTTGCCAGCTTTTTAAACTTTAACCCCAGCCTTCTTATTGCGGGTTCACCCTTTACCCTGTAATCACCCCGTTCATTCAGGTTTCCTAACACCTTTCTCTGTGCGTCTAACTGCCCTCCTCCCCTTTTTTTTCCACCGAGCCGCTGCACATTGTCAGGAAGAAATTGGGGTGAAAAGTCTTCGCACTCTGCCTGTGCTTCTCGCTCAAAAGCTAACCGCTCTGCACTGAAGGGTGAACGGGTTCAGCCCTGCCGCGCTGCCTCCGCCCCATCCTTCCACACACACTCTCACACTCTATCTCTCGCCCAGGAGTAGTGACGAAGAGACGTCTTTCAGTATTTTAAGGGGCTAATCTTTGTCGCTCAGGTTTGTTAGGGTTTAGGATGCACATAAAGTACACAGTCTTGGCGACCCTGAGCTAATCCACCTCGGCCTTCCAGAGACTGTTCCACTGACCTGCTTTTTCTTCTGGTAGTGGCCCTGACTGTTACACAACGTGGAGTAAACAGTGGCAGAGGCATGTACCAATGAAGGCTCTGTTATCGGCTCGGGTGCGGCGCCACTTCACGGTTTGTGGACGTGATCGGGGTGCCGAGAATCCCTCTCTCTGACTGGCACTGTATGAGGAGGAAGCGGAGTTTTTCCGCTTCACTGTTCCCTTTATCTCTCCCCCCCCCCCACCTCCTCTGTTATTTGCAGCCCTCCTCCCCTCTCTTTCTGTCTCCGCTCGCCGCTCTTTTGTTTCTCCCGTTGCCTTTTTCCAGCCAAGGCCCCATTCTCTTGCCCCGTCATTGTGTGCGGTAATGAAGATTAGCCAGCCTGCCTCACACAATGGGGTCCCAGCATCCGGAGTGCAGACTGACCCCCCCGCCCCTCTCCCACCCTTCCAAAATCCTACCGCAAGCTGCTCACCCCGGTGTAAAACCACTGTTGTCGCCGACCCTCTCCATCCAATCCAAAAAAAAAAAAAAAAGAGGCCACACATGCTTCGCGACCTATAAAGCAAAATGGCTGAAATGTCTCCTGATTAGATTAGGATGCTTTTTGACAGCTGAGAGGCAGCGCTTGGGCGACTCATACGCCGATAAACAGCAGCTCAACCAAATCCAGTTAAAAAGAGACAGAGTTCCCCTCCCCTGTGAGTGCAACACGGCTCCAGTCGTTGGGATTATACCCCCCCCCCTCCAACCCCTCAATCCATCCTCTCCCCATCCTCCATCCTCCACTCTGCCTCTTCTTCTTCCATCATTTATCTTCACTTCTCAAGATGCTTCCTCTCCTCTTCTTCTCCCCCATCATCCCATTTCACCCTCACCTCGACTTATAACACCAGAACAAAGGCATTCTTCACACTATGTCACAAGCTGTTTAGATGGAGCAGCAGAGGTCTTTATGTGCACCATCCTATGAGATCTCTTAATAAACTCCCGCAAAGGTCGACAGATCTTCAATCCGTCTGCTTGCTCGAGCGGGAAAAGATGGATTTATCCAAATGTGACAGGAGTCTGTTTGTTGTAGTTGGGAAATGCTAATACGTCAGAGGATCCATTGACGGCTGTGATGTTATCTGTCGTGTCTGCTGTGGAGAAAGTGATGGGGAAACATGTCTCCGCTCCATTAAGCAGAGGTCACCAGGTTTTTAGTGCTTCATCATTGGAGTAGATGAAAGGTTTGCTTTTGAAGATCACACATAAAAAAGGCTGGTGGTGGTGTTATCATGGTCTGTTTCCAAGTGTCCGTTAGCGCGCTCGTGCTGATTGAAATTGACTCTAAGTGTCAGATTTTACATGGGAAAATGGGCATTATTCCCTCAAACTCCGTCAGCAAATTTGTTGGCAGTGTGTCTGTTATCAAACGCCTGGAGGTGGGGGGGGGGGGGGGGGGGGGAGCTGTTGGGAAATGTCGACCTAAAACACTGTGTGTGTAATTAAGCTGTTTCTGTAGTGTGTTATCTGAAGCTAGGTGAGTCTCGGCTGTCTGCAGGGATGGAAGAAGAGGAGGAAGAGGAGGAGGAGTCTCCTAATCTTTGCTTCCTTAATCTTCATCTTTGACCTGCCTCTACCTCTCCTCCTTTGGGCAGCTACATAAATTAGCATCAGCCCCTTTAGCGCATTCTCTTTGTGCATAAGGAGATCCCTCCTGGCCTAATCAACTTGCACCCCCTGCTTTTCCTTTCTCCGCTGAGACTAACACACCGACAACTAGGCGTTATCTCCTCCTCTTGGCTCCCCTGTAGGCAGGTTTTTCCCGGCGATGACACCAAGCCAGTCTCTCCGAGGAGTCTGAGGATCCGGGTGTCTGCAACGTAAACCCTGAAGGGGAGCTTATAGGGGAGGAGGTGCTTTTTTGGGTGTGTAAGTATTGCCCAGTGAAGCTATAGATTACCGTCTCTGTCAGCTGCGACGGCCACCGCTGATGAGCTCCTGTGCGGTATCATTTCGTATCGATTGGACGTCTGCGATGCAAACACACACACACACACACAAAGGCTCCTCCCGGCAAGATGGCCCCTGCCTAGGGCTGCTGGTCATTTAACTGTCAACCTCAAAGTGATTGCTCGACCAGGCTCACCAGATCAATGGGAAACCTTATAACACACAGTGGCAGGAGAAAACACACACACACACAAGATCAAGCCAAACTTTAACTTTGCAAGTGACATAAAAATGAAATCAAAAAGAGAAAACTATTGCAGGATAAATGAGTTTCTAAGAGGGATGATGTTGCATTCAAAGACCGGTGAATAGAAAAACCAAGGCCGTCTTATTTTCCAACCGATGACATTGTGTGGTTTAAATAAAAGCAACAAGTATACAAGTATACAAAAGAAGCCTCTGTGAATTCACCCGTAAAAGGACGGAGGATTTGTTCAGTTTGTTTTGCTGCGATCAGGCTGAGAAATAGTTCCGACAAACAATGATACAATGAAAAAAAGTCCCATGATCCTTTGCATCCTCTTAAATGAGGACAAATTTTAGAGCACGAGGAGCTGCAAAGTTATAGCCTGTTAGCTTCCGTATGGCCTGTTTACTTGTCTTGGCTTATGCTAAGCTAAGCTAATTAGCCTCCAAAATGTTTGAATGTGCAGCCCTGCAGGGAATCATTAGTCAGTCTAATGAAAAAGATGTGACACCAACCTCAGTGCTTGTGTGTAAGCCCCCCCCCCCCCCCAGCACCTTGTCTCTATCACATCATCTGTAAAAAACTAAACAGGATCACCCCTAAAATTAATGAGCCGTGTCCGCCCCCATTACATTTATCTGTTCAGTGTTTCGGCCCTTCCTTTAGGGCATTATGCATGCTTCTTCTGTTCATATTTATAACCCAGGCTTTTTTTTTTTTATTAGCGACGTAGTGGGGTGCTAACAGTTGGGCGGCAGTGTGAGCTTTGATGGTGATGGCAGGAGGGCTCAGGCTAGGGCCAAAATGTGAAGGGAGGTGATGGTGGGGGAGAGAGAGAGAGAGATCAGCTGCCAGGGCCAAGGACCTCCACGGAGGAGACGGAGGTGGAGGGAGGAGGAGAAGTGAGTGAATCCGCTTCCTGCTTGACTTGTGTGAAGAATATTTGTCACACCGGCTGTATTTTTAAGCTCCGCTAACCTGAAGTGTGTTCTGCATGCAGGACTCAATGCATAATGCATTATAGCCATGTTTTTTCATCTTGTCTTGAGATATTTCCACTAACATATAACGTCATATATTTTTTATTGTATAGACATTAAAATGATATATAATGGTCTGTTTTGCTTCCTTACTGACGGCCGCCATGTTGGAGTGCATCCCCTTTATATAAGGGCCTTATGTTATGTTGCACATAAAGAATGTTATGATGAGCAACAGCTGAAGTTGCAGTACCATTGGTTCAATCCCCCTTTTTATATTAAAATAAATGGAGTTTTAGTGCAGTGACACACACCCCCGCCACACCACAATATAAAGGCTGCTGGAACAGCCATTAGATTGTCTCAGCTTATCTTGGCTGGAATAGAGGAATCATCCCGAAAGCCTTTTAGGAAATGGACCTTGGCTTTGTGTGAAGCCGCCTCTCCAAATCGGCGTCTGTCCAAAATGGAGCCTTTATCTTGGCTATTGTGCGATTTTTTTTTTCTGTGGCTCTTGATTCCATGCAAACACACAGACACACACAAAGTTTATAATTACACACGTACTTCTCATCAGGAACTGCTGATCAACTGCATGACCTTCTCTCTAACAATGTTAATGTCACCACCTGGGGGAGGGGGATAGATGGATGGAAAGAAAGAAAGAAAAAAAGAAAGAAAGAACGGAGGATAAGCGTGTCGACTCACCTGGAGCCTCTTTCATCCATCTCCCATTCTGCATGTGCTCACTCTCTCGCCGTGTCACACATCACCATGGGTCGTAACCTAACATTTAGTGTGCGTGAACCCTCTCTCTCTCTCTGTGTGTGTGTGTGTGTGTGTGTGTGCTGACAGGATCCTGTTACGCCAAATGTCACACTTCCAAAAAGGATTCGCCCCCCGCAGAGAAAATGAAGTCAAGACCTTCCTTCGCTCCCTCACCTTGTCCCTCCATCACCCTCCTCCTCCTCCTTCTTCACCTTCCACTCACTTATCCCTTTCTATCCTCTTTTCTGCTCCCTTGAACTATCACTGCCTCACACCTTGGTTTGCCGTCCTCAGCGTTTTGCTGAATAAAGTTCCCTTTAACTGGCTGGTTTTAGCAGATAATTAGTCCTCACCATGGAAGAAAAAAAGAAGGTTTCTTGGAAATAGGAATAAAAAAACATGGCCGCCTTCAGTGGGGGGGACGACGACTTTATCTTCACTTTTTAATTCAATATGCAAATACTGCAAACAACTCTCCCTTTTTGTTCCTGGAAGAAAAAAAAACCTTAGCAACAGACACCCTCCGCCAAAATAAGAGCGCGCTTTTATTTTTAGAAGGTGCAAACAAGGGAAAGGAGACATGGTGGAGTGCAGTGTGTGTGTGGGGGGGGGGGAGGAAAGGGGGGGGGGTGAGATTGTAAATGTCTCTGATGTGTTCAGTCTGTACAACCTTATTCCTGATAATGGAACTAGCTACTCTGTCTGTCAGTGCCTATTTACACACAAATGAAGTGGCGAGTAGCCGGCACCCACCGGAGCTGCTAGCCTCCATCTAAGCTGTCAAAACGGGTTAGCGGCTACAAGCGGGAAAAAAACAAAAAACGTAACCATCGCAGGGATCAAACTGCCGTCGTCCATTCAAACATAATAGCTTCATCCCTGGACATGGAGCCCCCACTCTCAGGAACCTTGCCAGGCTTCTTGTAAAGTAATAGACTTCTCAGGATGCCTCAAAATCGGGGATGCAGGCTTTTATTTGCCCTCCACAGGGAGAAGTGTTTGGTGTAATAGGGATGAAGCGGACCATAACGTCAGCTGAATAAATCTCCCTATCTTGGCTCAGTGGAAGCCGGTGCGCACACGGTTTGTCAAAGCTCTATAAAATGTTGTTTGATAGGAGTTGTGTACAGTTTAGGACTTCTCCTCCTCCTCTTCCTCCTCCTCCTCCTCCTGGCTTCGCTTTCCTCCACAGCGGCTGCAATCAATCAGAGTTTAATCAGGCGTCTTCCCCCGAGTTGCCAGGTAATCCTGGCTGTCTTGGTGGCTATCTGTGCGTGTGACAGCTGGCAGAGCTGGCACCATGCAGATCCTCTGTATCCTTGTGGAGTGGGATTTGAATGCATCTTCAGTGCAGATCGGTCTAACACACTGATCTCTCTTCTTCTTCTTCTCTGTAGACCTGCCTGGAGTTGGAGCGTTATCTGCAGACGGAGCCCAAGCGTCTGTCAGAACTCTTCGACCAGGACTTGGACGGCATACTTACTCCAGCTTACCTAAAGGAGGACGGAGAGGAGGAGCTGTCAGACAGTTTGCTCCCCGGTTTGCAGAACCTCCCCGAGCCGCCAAGTCCACCCCCGGCGATCATTTGCCCTGAGCGGAAGAACCTATCCCCTACAGTGAGAAAAGACCTCAAAACCAAAGGACAGGGCCTGGAAGAAGGGGTGGATGGGGTCCACCAGGCCCAGCTGAGCGCCGTGACATCCCTGACGCCGCCGTCGTCGCCCGAACTCGGCCGACACCTCGTCAAACCGAACCAGACGTTGACGGCGTCCGCCGACGGGACGCTCACCTTAAAGCTGGTGGCGAGGAAGGTGGGGCTCAGCGTCGCGAGGTTGGTGGCGGGTCAAGCGCTTCCTGTTCAGGTGAAAGACGAAGAGGAAGGGAGCGCGTGCGTGATCGGGGTCGGGGAACTACCGGAGAACAAGAAGAGGATCCACCGCTGCCAATTCAACGGGTGCAGGAAGGTGTACACGAAGAGTTCCCACCTAAAGGCCCATCAGAGGACACACACAGGTGAGACCTTTCTGTTTTTATACAAATACATACTCTCTGTGGTGGTAACTTATTGTTAGTGACAGCTTACAAAGACTAAAAAAACTGCAGAGGAAGGCTTTTTGTAGAAGAATTCTTCGATAACCTTCCTTCAGATCATTGAAGAAAATCCACCTTCATCCACAATCTGGGAACAAAAATGCACAGGAAGTGATAACGGTAACGGCCCCTGTGATCACAGTACATTTGATAAAGACAACTCTCTCATCCCTACAGAACCAGGGCAGGTCTTCTTCTCAAAGAAGGAAAGAGGAGGTGGTGGGGGATTCAGAAGCTGTAACTCTCCTGCTCCTCCATCTCAATCTCAAAGCACTCAGACCTCTGTCACAGAGCTGTCCTCCGTCTGAGTAACTGCGCAGTGATGGATGGATTAACCTGGATAGGCCGCCATTTCACCCCCCCACCCTTCACTCCTATCTTCTGGTTCATTTCAGGCCCTTCTGCGCGTTCTATAAGTCTAGGTCTCTCAATCTGAAGAGCAAGAAAACATTGGTCACATCCTCATAATTAGCTCAACACAGTGTGCTCTATGAGATGAATATTGATGGGCCCACCGTGCAGCTGTTTTAAAACAGAGGAGAGGTACAGCAAACGGCGTCCATCATGTTAAATGAAGTTACAGCGACTACAGATTAGATTTGCTTCCCGGTTGACAGATTACCAAATCTGTGCTTCAGGGCTAGGATTAACTATTTGGATCCGGATTGATTTGTTATTTTTCCTCACAGAATATCCTCCTTGAAACCTGGATTTACTAAACTCAGATTATGTAGTCAGATTAAACGGCTAAAGCTAACAGCAGCTAACTATAAATTCTACATTCTGACTATAATGTGAAATCTTCCTGCATCCAGGCAGCATGATGATGATGATGATGATGATGATGATGATGATGATGATGATGATGATGATGATAAAGGACACACAGTCCCTCCCCCATCCAGCCCATCACTGTCACTTAAGGTGCTTCAACTTAAAAGCACAGAGAAGTAACATCTGTCTTGTTATTCGGAGCAGGCAGGTGGAGTGCCGTAAGACGACAAAAGGAAACACAAAAGGAGACGAGAGGGGTGACACGGAGTGAAACAAAAGGAGTAGATGAAGACAGAAGACGGGGGATGGGGGGGGGGGGGGGGTACAGTACCAGCGACCCTCTTCAGAAAAAGACAGGCAGTGCCTACAGGCTCCCCCATTCACTGAGCCATTATCCTGACAAGTTTAAAGATGTCATTACTCAAATCCTCTTTTTCTTAGTTGTTATTTCCATAAATTACCGACGGAGGAAAGGCGACGATTTAATCTGGAATTAGACGAGCCGAGTTGAAATGACAGTGCCCTGCAGAGCTTTTTTTTGTGAATAGGCTTATGGGCTGATAAGGAATGGTACAATTAGATTTTGGGCAGGGTAAAACATGAGGACTGTCGGGGTGTTCTGCCTCCTCTCTCTCTCTTTCATTCCTAGTGTTCCTCTCTCTCTCCTCATCCTGACACCTTCTAACTGTCGTAAATGTCCTCTTCCATCCCTTAACCTGTTTTTTTTTTTGTTCACCCTATGAAAACCTATAGAGCTTCTATAATGACCTCTGAGACCCGGATGCTCCGCTCCGGCTCCAGCTAATGGAGGGAATGTAATTAACTTCAGCAGTGGCACCTGAGAGGCTGGAGAAGGGGGCGCGCGCACGACTCGGAAGTAACAGATTACACATAATGGGATTACCATGAGTCAGGAAACACCCAGTGATCAGATTACGGATGAGAAATATGTGATCTCTTATTTGATTATTATTTTTTTAAAAGCATTTTGATTGCGTTCTAAAATGAGTGAATAGCACCAGTTAATGGGGATCTTATGAAATAATACAAAAATGAATTGGCCTGTCCACAATCCTTATTCTTTAAATCAGGAGAAATAATCCACTTAGCTTCATAATCTACATTATATGTTTTACAGGCAAAGTAATCCAAAAGTAACAGAGCTTAATCAGATTATGAGTTCAGGCTAATCTGCTGGATTAGGTTACTGATTGCCATTTTAAACTGTCAATCAAAACGGAGTGTGTGTGTGTTTTGCAAAAGCAAAGTGTGTACCTGCTCTACTTGCATGTTTGTACGAGGGCATCTTGAGGGAGAGTGGGGGAGGAGGGGGGATCTGTTGCTAGGCGACGGGGCAGTGTATCGTTGGAGGAGTCGGTAGCTGAGTGGTTATGTAGTGCTGCAGGCTCTGGTCTCTGAGTGCCCTCCTCCTCCTGCACCACCACCACCACTACTACTACTACCACCACTACCACCATCATCATCACCATCTCAGCACACACCCCCAACCCCCACCCTCCTGCTCTTTAGCCCCTGTACAGCTCTACGGTTATCGTCGCTAGGCAACTGCCTCCGTGCTCTGCCAGCGTGCTCGGTAATTGGCCGGTGGCATGGCGGCGTGCCGTTGCCAGATCCAGCCAGCTGCACTGACTACTGCCTCCTCATGTTTCACCGCACACCCCCACCCCTCCTCTCCTCTCTCTCTCTCTCTCTCCTTCTCTGTCTCTGTCTCTCACTCACACACAAACAACCCGCCCTCCCGTCTTTGCTCCCATTGCTAGGCAACACATTCAGGCATCCCTGCCTCTGGGGAATTTCATTGGCCAGAGCCGGATGGCCCAAAACCTGCTGCTCTGATGGATGGGGACCAGACTAATTCCTGGATCTTAACAAAGCCTTGAATATTATTCAATCAGACATACATGTAATTTCTGTAATAGATCAGATGGAGATTAATTTCCATTTGATTTTTTATCACTTTATGTACCTCACACATGGCTGACGTGTTCGGAGATTGTTTAATTAAAAAAAAAAAAGATCTTTAGCACTTTTCTCCATATTTGGCAAAGCTGTTGATCCATCACCTGTGCCCTTTTTGATAATAAATGAAGCCAGTATCTGTGAGCGCTCAAGCAGAGCTGGTCAGTGTGTCTGCATTCAACCAGTCCAGATGGGATGTGACTGATGCAGGTGACATGTTTGAAGCTGGACGCAGCTGGCACATTGTTGTCTCCTTTGCCATTATGTGACTGGCCTAATTATCACTACCATCCCCTCCTCTTCTTCCTCCACCTCCTTTGCCTTAATCCACTTCTGCAACACTCCACTTTTCCCCTCTCTTGGTCTTATCTCACCTCCTCTTCTCACTCTCTCATCCACCTTCCCTCTAATCCCCTCCTCCTCCTTCCCAACACACACTTCTTCTTTCGCTCCACTTCCCTCAACCTCTTCTTGCCTGTTCAGCAAGATTGGAGACCAGTGGGAGCTTCTCCATCTCACTGTTAAAACTGCTCTCTTTAAAAAAAAAAAGAAGGAAAAAAAAAGCTGTGATCAAATATTTTGGGGTCATGTTTCTATGTGTTTGCACGGTTGCTTATGTGTGTTTTTCCTCTCCCCTGCCTCCACCACTACAGGTGAGAAGCCGTACAAGTGCTCGTGGGAGGGCTGTGAGTGGCGATTCGCCCGGAGCGACGAGCTGACGAGGCACTACCGCAAACACACCGGCGCCAAGCCTTTTAAGTGCAACCACTGTGACAGGTCTGTCAAAACACAGCTCTCTCTCTCTCTCCCCTCCTTTAACACACAAGTCTCATATGTTTTCCTTCCACTTTCCAAGGGGACATTTGAAGTACTTCCACAGCAGGAGATTTTTTTTTTTACCTTTGTGTTCACTTTTGGTGTTGTGAGAATGCTACTAACAACCCCCACCCTACCCCCCCAAGAAAAAAAAAAGTGTTTTGGTACTGACCCAGTTTAAAAAAAGTGTGTTGGCAGGATTACTAATGCGTTCTCCTTCGCACAACTTCCTCAGTCTTTTCAATCCAAAAGAGCAAAACACATCACCAGATGTGGTGAAGCATATTAATACCTCATTGTTTAATTCTTCACCACATATTTTGGTAAAAAAAAAACAAAAAAAACCTTTATTCTTGTTGTAATTGAAGCTTTCTGTCTATGATTTGACATCTCTGGGATCGCCATAGCGATATTGTCTATAGGAGTTAGAGCCGGTGTGAAAAGGTCATTTCGGAGGTGTTACATTATAAAAAAAGATCAATTTGAGTGGCATTTGTATTCAGCACATAGATCTACAATTATTTATTTAAATAATGTCTTTTTAAATAACACTCTGTGACAGTCCATCAAGCTATTGGACATCTTGAATCATGCATGGACTCATTATAAGAAGGACAAAAAGAAGTCCCTATTCACCTGAGGTACTTTGCCTTAATATGTATAAATGAGTGTGTGTGTGTGTGTGTGTGTGTGTGTGTGTGTGTGTGTGTGTGTGTGTGTGTGAGGAAGCAGAAGGCCAGGCAATGTCATCTTAATCAGGTCTCAGCTGGACAGACTGTAAATACAGTATCCCTCCCTCCACACCCTGATTTCCGACCTCCCCCCCCCCCGACCCTGCAGGCACTTATTCAGGCCCACCTCTGTCATGTGTCACAAGGCCCCCCAACCCCTAAAGCCTGATACACGCACCCTGCTGAGATGAAGGAAGAGGGGGACACAGTGGAGACAGAGAAGTTGGGGTGGAAGATGGAGGAGGGGGGGGGGGGGGGGGAGAGGGTGGAGACAGACCCACGGTGTGCCAGCTGGTGTCGTGCCCTCGAGTCGTGACTCATACTTTACCATCTGTCTCACCGAGCACACACTCCATACACCATTCTCCTAAGCCATTCATTAATCCCACGTGTGTGTTTTTTTTGTCTTGTGTGAAGACAATGACACACACACACATGTATGCAGGTGTGACAGTAAGACAGATGACTGGTGGCTCATCGCAATGTGACTCCCCCTCTTGGCCAAAACACTGATTTATACCTCTGAAGAAGCTCAACAGTTTCATGGTTTTCTATTATAGATGAATGTGTTCACTTCAAGGGGCTTTATTAGCATATAAGTGCTAAAATGCTAACTCATTTTTGGTTTTGGTTTGGAAAAAAAGAGGTGGAGTCATTTTGGAAGTGCTAACTATATTAGTGAGCTGGGATCCCAGAGAAATATTGTATGCAAGAGTCACAGCAAATCATGCTGTGTGATTAGCCATGCTAATTGCATTAGCCATGTTAGCTGTAATAGCTTAGCAAGCTAGCTACCTGATCTCAGAGCCATATATACAAGAGTCACAGCAAAGCATGCTGTGTGATTAGCCATGCTAACTGCATTAGCCATGCTAGCTATATATAGCTTAGCAAGCTAGCTACCTGATCCCAGAGCAATATTGTATGCAAGAGTCACCGCAAAGCATGCTGCGTAAAAAGCCATGCTAACTTCATTACCCATGCTAACTATATTAGCGAGGAAATAGCCATGCTAACTCTATTAGCGAGCTTGCTACTGTCATTTGATCAATATTCTTGTGCCGTTACTTCCAATGCCACCAGGGGGAGACAAACCTTCTGCAGTGTAAGCTTTCTGTTTGTCATTTGGGAGCAATTATGTTCTGTTTCTGCTGAACATTAATAAATTGAAGCTCAAATATTTCTAATCATTAGCGTCCAATTATGTTCGCTGCTGTTTCTGTTGGAAAGCACTTCTCAGGAGGGGGAACAGAAGCTGTGGAATCATCTGTGTGTGGCGTAAACAAAACGCCGGCTGAAAGCATATATGATGTCAACATTTTTTAAAAGCCTCATTGGAAAAGAAAAATGGTGCAATTTCTTTTCTTTTTTTTTACCAAGCAAAGCTGCAAAAGCCTGATTTCAGATGAGAGGCTTCGATTCATCTAATTTAGTTTTACAGCACATGTTTTGCATACTCCCACTCCCCCCCCCCCCCAACCCCACACTGTTTCAACACATCCATCTGTGGGCTCTCTAGTTATTCATGGCGCAGCTGAAGTCATTAGGCTGCTGAAAAATGCTGATTATGAATTAGTTACACATATACTAATTGCGTGTGCATTAGTGGCTCGGCGCACACTAGCTAACAGCAACATTTAGCTCAATCGACAAAACAAACTTCTTCCATTTCCCTCGCATCGGTAACAAGCTAACAAGCTGTTCTCTGTTCCCCTCTCTCTCTCTCTCTTTCTGGTTGCAGGTGTTTCTCGCGGTCGGATCATTTGGCGCTTCACATGAAGAGGCACATCTGAGGGAGAGGTTTTAGATGGAGGATTGGGAGGCGGGGAGTGGAAGAAGGAAGAAAAAAAAAACAACAACATTGAAAGAGATGGAGCGCGCAGGGACGCCAGCTACACACTGATCCGTGCCCGAACAATTGGTTCTCCACAGTGACACGTCGTCACCTCATAACCCCGATCCCCCCCACCCACCCACACACAAATGGACGCTCCCATCCCACCCTTCATATGAGGTTATATCACACGGTGGGCCTGTTGTGTCTTTTCATCACCAACTGGACCAGTTGTACAGTTTTTGTGGATCTCCTCGATTTGTTTTTCTGAACACTCCCACAGCCTTTACAACTCACCAAAGGGTTAATTAACGTAATAATTTAACATCATCATCCAATGCGAGGTGTACGACCGGATGATCCTGGAGCGTCCGATGAAACTGAAAGATTCTTTTCTTACTCTGGGATCTTAAAAAAAAGGTCTTATTTGTCAGAGACTGTTGCACAATTGAAATTTGTTTTTGTCGTGGTTGGAAAAAAAAAAAACTTCAGTCTCGAACTGGGAGACAATTTGGGATGCACAAACCGAGAGCAGCTAGCTGACTGCGATAGCACACGAACAAGATCACCACATATGATATTGTTTCTATAGAAAAAAATGGATGCAGCCAAAAAAAATAGATGCCTGAAATGATCTCTTTGGCCTTTGAGAGTGATTGGCACCTAACTAGCCAATGGGCTGATGAGTCCTCTTCACACCATCCCATGCAGAAAATCCGGCCCTTATATGCATTATCCTGCCTTGAATGCAGATTTCTACAAATCAATCAGAGCAAATCAGTGGGAATGTATCTGCTGCTCGACGGGGCCCATGAAAGAACAAGTGAGGAGGATGAATCTGCTCATTCAGCGATGAGAACTGCCCCTATCAGCTGATGAAAACATGAGACACATCCTAGAAAACTGGAAATTAGCATTAGATGATGAATCCGTTTGTACGCAAGCACATCAAACAGGCAGCTTGGACGAAGTAGATTGTTGTGATATATTGACGAACAGCCAAGTGTTAATTCTTTATTTTACAAGCAAAGTGAGGAACACAGCAGTCTGCATTCTGGAAAGAGAGAGACACAAAAATTGATTGCACTCTGAGGCGCATTTTAATTTATTTTCTATTTATTTATTTATTTGTGTACAAATGCAGCTCAGCATCAATCCGGCTCCACTGAAAAAAAAAGGTACAATTTGTAAAAGATGAATTAACTCATGGAGGATTGGTATTGTGTCACCTGATGCTAAGCTAGGCTAAAAACCTATGTTTTTTTGCATTTTATCCACCGACTTCCTGTCTGTTTAACAGGAAGGAATAAACAAGAGGAGATCCATGCAAGGCTAATAGCTTTTATGCTAATCCTGCCTCCCTAGTGCAGCATAAGCTTCAGCTTGTGGTACAAAATGGTATTGCAGGGTCATGCTAGCTGCTAAAAAAAAACGTACAAATTGTACCTTTATTGTGCAAAAAAAGAGACTTATACAGGAACCAAGCACAAGAAGACCAAATAAAATCTCACAAGCCATCCAGATTGCAGCTAAGAAAAAACAAAAACAAACGTTGGAGATTTCAGATCAGACCAGAATGTTGTTGTACTTGCTTTAGCCTCATCCTCCAAACACGGAAGATTAAAGAATAACCTGTAAAAACGATGGCAGCTCTACTTGTGTGTTTTCAGTATTTCAATGGGACGCTCTCCTGTTGAAGTGTTTTGAGAATGTGTGGGGAAGCTGGGAAGTCTTTTTTTTTTAATGTTCATTTAAAACATGAAGGAACCAATATGTGGAAAATATCAAAATACAACTTGAGAGAAATTGTTTTTTTCAAAATGTGTTTTTTCCGGAAAAAGTTCGTTTCATGTCGTCTCTGAGGATTCTGGATTCTGTGTCATCTTAAATGAATGATTGTCGATTCTGCCGTGCCTGTGCGTTCTTTGTCTGTTTTTTTGTATTTGCACTTTTATTTTTGTTGCATATCTGATGTTTTCCAACAACCTTTGGTGAAGTCTGTACAGTTGCTGTTTTGTTTTTTTAGCACAAAATGCACATACACACACCTCTACACATGCATGCAGATTCAGGCAGCCAAATTCATACATGCACAAAAAGCACATCCTGAATCTCACACTTTTTTTCCACCCTCAGCTCTTGGAGTGGTGGGGGTGAGGGGGTACATGCATTACTATGTGCGACACCACCTCTGTCTCCACCAGGTCTGAATTTTAAATCACCCCCTTTTTCTACCAGCATTCCTCTCACCCTCCCCCTCCCTCCCTTCCTTCCGTCCATTTTCCTGTCTTTTTTTCCTTTTCTTTCCTATGTACAAAGTGTTTCAAATTTATCATTTGTATATTATGACGTATGGGTACGATAATGTTCTTTATTATGGAAAAAAAAATTGAGAAAGATTTATTTTTGTTACCGGTTTGTTTCATAATTCCTTTTTTAAATTGGTATTGTAATATCTCTATGCAAGGAACTGTTCGGTGAATCGTTTTTATTTAAGAATGTAATTATGTGTAATAAATGGTAGAATCAGTTTTGGCCGTTCACGCTTCTATTTAGTTGTCTTTCAATGGCGTCTTACAATATGCACCTAATCATCCATCTTGGCGTAGATTATTCCCATTTCCTCTTCAATCACAATGCCATTCAGGTTGTTGAATGAACAAATCAGCACCTGGAGTGCACACCCCTGTTTTATTTGCTTTTCTTCTCACTGACCATAAGCTTGAATTAGGTTATTCACAAGCTGCATATGTATAAAAAAAGATTTATGGTTGCTTTTGATCAAACACAGGAAATAGGCCAGAATATCTTCACTCGTCTCTCTCTGAAGGAGCTCCGGCATGTTAATTAAATCTGTTGCCAACCAAGGTGATGACTTATCCGCTATTCTTGCCTTTTGACCATGACTAGCTGATAAAAGGGTAATCGAATAACTAATGGCTAATTAGGGAGTAATTACTGCCTGGTAAATGGCCCTATGTAGTGTATTAATTCTCCTTGGGTCTGGCAGTGAGAAACTCCCATAAGGTTTTTTGTTTCATTTAATACTCCCTAATTGAAATGGGCACCCTCATCAAGAAGCTTACATGTATCTGTCCAACTTAATGTTCCTTTATCTGTAATTACAGACAGACTGCATATTATCTACCTAACTACACCTACTGCGTCAATCGTGGAGACATATTATGAAATTAGAAATGATGGAGCCATTTTTTTCAATAAAGGTCGCATGTCCCATGAGCGCTTTTCAATCGTTCATTTTCATTCCACGTGACGGAAATGAGGTTGTATGTGAGTTCACAGCAAAGCTAAATGGTCTTAATGTGTTCCGGGAGAGAAGGGAGCACATTCATATCAGCATATGTTCATAAAGGTCAACACACTGTCACAAGTGTCTCCAGGCAATAAATAACCTTTTTTTTCCTGCTGAGTTTACATACTTATATACAGATATATAATATGACATGATATTATTGACAGTCAATAAAAGGTAGAGAAGGAGTCATTTTCAAATTTAAAGGTAAGAAAAATGGAGGGCGGAACATAATGTTTGAGGTTTGTTTCCCACCGGGTTCAATCACGTGTTGGACACCAAACCCTCGGCAGTTTTCCTCCAACATGTCTCCCTATAAAGAACGTAAGTAACATTAACTGCTAATTCCCTTCGTAATTATTGTGTAAAGTGTTTTTACGTGTTAGGTAAACGGAAATTGCGTCGCGGTTTAGTTGAGTTTAGTTTGGCTAATGAGTTGTTTGCATATTAGCATTAAGCTAGCAACGTTGTTGCTATAGTAACCGCAGCGCGATTTTGCACCATTTTATTAGATGTGCTATAATTTTATTAGATGTATTATGACTTTACATTTTATTGAATTCTGATTTCACATTTAAATATATTTAGATTGTGTTACATTTTTTTAGCAACTGATATGAGACACTTGGGTCTGCGTGAAATTACACCTTTTGTAATGACTCACTGCTGCAAAATGTGGCAGCTAGTATTAGCTTTGTAGCTCAAGTTCAATAATGGAGGAGGAGACGGTCTGTCGCCCTCTATGGTCCCCTGTGAAATATTTGCCTTATTGATTGCTAATGTCTTTTCTGAATCACTCTCCGTGCCATTTTTGAAACACCATGAAGCCACACTAGCCGCAGGCGAATGGGAACAGCACATAAGGGGCAGTAATGTTGATTATGTTGTCAAATTTACCTTTCAATTCCCATAATCCTTTGCACCATGTATCAGCCACAGGTTTACTGTATGAGCCTGTATTTGCTAATTAGCTCTAAATGCATACAGCTTACAGCTTAAACTCGGGTATGTTTTTAAACACCAACAGTCATTTTGTTCAGTATATATATATATATATAAACAGATAGACACTCTCATTTCCTTCATATCTAATAGCACTTGGCAGTCGGTGAATATAACTGAATTAATGCAGACACAGTGTGGAAAGAGGTGGATTTGTTATCCAGCTAATTACACCAGGGACTCCATGCAGAATAATGTGAATAATAGAAAAGCTGAGTTGGTAAACACGGCTGTTGAATACTCAGTTATGAGTACCCTGTCACCTCCATTCATCTGCATCAAATGATAACATCTAGTCTGTAATATGATCAGTCTTAACATTAGCATTCTAAGTCTGATTTTGGTAGAGTTTTATCAAAGCGTTTGGAAATGGAACTTTAAAATTAAAAGCAGAGGTCTGTGCTGTTGTTCAGTAGCTTGCAGGTTTCTGAGCTCAGCTAAGACACCTGAGCCAGAGACCCTTTGTTTCAGTCGAGGGGATGAAATGGTGTGAATTGAAATGTCTTTTAATGAAAAGAAAAAACGGATTCTTCAGGCTAGGCAGCAGTGATTCACCTAAACCAGAAGCAGAGCATAAAGCCTTTTCTTCACGCGGTTGTGCAACAGAAGATTTCACCAGCCGAGCTGCCAATGCCTGTGGGTGTCTTGTAGGCGTCTGGCAGCTGTATAGGGATGTTATTGTCACATCTGCCAGAGCGCCGGGAAGCTGCTACTAGTTTAAAAGCTTCCTTTTCTTGGGTAACAAGAGAGATTACAAACGACTTATAGCGGCTGAAATCGAGCCTGGAAATCTCCAAAATCATGGCTCGTATTCCAAAAAAGAGGTCGCGACATGTGGATCTTTGGTATCCACAGCACGAGCAGCCAAGTACTTAGGTAATTCCAATTATCGGGAAAATGTCGAGGTGGCCCTCGGTAATTAAAGCCTAATCACGCTTCTGGATTCAGAGGAGCGTCCTCTTCAAGCTTTCATTAGTCTCCCTCCCTAGCAGCGACCCAACCCCCTTTAGGAAAGCTCAGATGGCCTCTTCTCAAACCAGGAATTTCAGAATCCCCCCCACCACCATTCTAGCTCATGCTGTGTGTGTATATTACAATCGTTTCCTGCTTCTGGAGCTGGATTTGAATGAGATCTCGCTCGTGTTCAGAGAGCAGCTGGATTGGCTGGTGGTCCTGCACTGTGAGACAGATCAATGGGAGCGCAGTATGAGAGCACCTGTCTCTCCTGCATATGCCTGCCTGTTTGACAGACAGCACAGACACCTGGTAGCCCAATGAGAGAGAGAGAGAGAGAGCGGTGTAAAAGCCACTGCTGCTCTACAGGGCCATGCATAATGCAGGAAGCTCTCTCTCTCTCTCTCTCTCTCTCTCTCTCCGTGCCCCCTGCTCTGCAGTAAAAATAGATCAACAGACCTGAGCGCTCAGCTCTTTTTTATTCTTCTCACTTTCACTTGGATCTCACCAGGTGCAGCGGCAGTGTTGGCTCCCGACTCGCATTTCCTCGCCTGGATGTTTGTGTGCGATGCTTAAACACACACACTCTTTATAAAGAGACCTGGGTTGTTTTATCAGTTCCCAGCTGCAGCTCAGCTTTCAATAAAAGTGGGATATTAGTCACACAGTGGTGTTTTCCAGCTATTATGGAATGAAGGATATGGGGATAAAGCTTGACAAAAGTATGTGGACACATCATTCTTAAGCGTTTGGGGCCTTTAGGGGCCCTTGTAATGATGTCAAGTCAGGTGTAGCCTTTTCAGAAGTAGTCATAAAGTGTGCTTGGTTCTATACTGTGTGTAATATCAGAGGATTCCCCTAAGGGGCCTTCAAGATAGATTGCATCTCATAAGTTTTTGCATGTTATTTTGGCAGGAATATGTGGCTCATTGGTCAGTACGTGTTCACAGTGTAGCTGCTAGGAGGTTTTGGTGTGCAATTACATACATTACAACACAGCGAAGGTCTCCTGTTGCCGAGTGCAAAGGCTCCCAGAAGACCATTGATCCGTGTCAATGACCACAGAGGTTTGCAACTCGTCCCTGATTGCCATTCGGCCGCTAATTAAACATTCGCGCTTAACGAGGTTCCGTTGATAACAAGGTTGGAGGGAAAGGTCACCCCATCACGCTCGCTTCAGCTGGACACCGTCAATAAGAAGAGCACAGGAACACAGAAGTAATCACAGAAAAAAGTTAAAGAAATTGGCTTTTCTATTGAGGGGGAGAAAAAAAAAGAATAACTGCGATGATGCAGGCTTCTTTTGTGTTGGTCAGCCTTACATAAGCTATCAGACATTTGTTCAGAGCATCTCTCAAGGGAGGGAGGAGGCAGTCGATTTATTATTTTAGCCTTTGTCCCAGTTTTCTTTTTTTTTTTTTTGCAGAAATTCTTTCAGTTTTATGTCTTTTTAAATGGCTTTTAGGGATCATGGAGCCTAATAAATGTGTGTATCAACCTAACAAACAAATACCTTAAGCTTACTGTATATATTAGCATATAAATAATGTTTAAATGGCCTAATAATTGAGAGTGGTTGTTAAAGTGATAGCAATGAATTTACACACCAAATTTTCAAAGGATTTATGGATGTTGTCTTCCATCCTCCATTAAAAGCTTGGGATAAACTCCCTTCCAATTCTTGTCGAGGTCTTCCCTTGTCTGTTTTTTTTTATTTTACGGCGGCACTGGGCATAGCTCCAAAAGGATATGAAGATCTTAAATCTTACCCTCCTCCCCCTCCCCATTAAAACTTCACTCGAGACACTCTGTTGCCTTCACAGGCCAGTTGTAAAGAGCAAACATCGCAAGTATCGGGGAGATCTGATCGACTCCGAGGCTGCGCTTTTATAGCCGAGCCGCCTCGCTCTGAGATGCGCTCAGAGGGCTAATCCGGCTCTCTGAGGGGAGAGCTAGGTATTGGCTTTGATGATAGAAATGGATTAAACAGATTACATTAAAGGCCAGTCTAATTGAACCAATCTATCCTGATTCTGCTGCTGTAAGATAAATGATGAGAAGGCCAGATAGCCTATATAGGTCGTGTGCTCTTTGTGTGGACGCTTCCTGACGCTGCCTTCACAAATTGAAGCACTTTTATTGTGCGATTTATCAACAACAACAAGGCACATTGTGTTATTTATATTTTCATGGTGTGTTTAAGGACTTGTGTGTGTGTGTGGCAAAATGTCCAAATTCATGGATTCCATCCAACAGCTGCAACCTGCTGAGTTTTCTGCAGGGAAGAGGGATTTTATACTCCCATCTATCTCACACTGAAACACACATTTTATCTTTTTTTTTTTTTTACACAATTCCTGACTCACAGTTGTGGAATCTTTTCCTCCTGTGCCTGCTTCCACTAAGAGAAATCCTAGCATTTGTAGTCCTTTCCGCTCCTCTCTGTGTGGATTACCTGTGCGATTGGCGCCGGCCCGGTGGGGGGGGGGGGGGTGGGGGCGGGGGGGGGGGGCCGGGGGGGGGGGTGGGGGGGGGGGGGGGGCGGGGGGGGCGGGTGGGGGGCGGGGGGGGGGGGGGCCGGGGTCTGGGG
>JAVQJX010120597.1:0-17347 GCA_036025115.1 Ambassis agassizii | reverse complement strand
TTTTTTGTGTGTCTCTCTGTCTTTGTGTGTGTGTGTGTGTGTGTGTGTGTGTGTGTGTGTGTGTGTGTGTGTGTGTGTGTGTGTGTGTGTGTGTGTGTGTGTGTGTGTGTGTAGGGGGCATGGGCAGTTAAAAGCCAGGAAGAAGTTGGAATTTGGGATTAAACTTGCTCTTTGTGTCCTGGTGTTTCATGCCTGGAGGGAAACACTCCTCTATTCATTCAGTGCTAATCTCCTTCTTGTTTGGCATCCTCTTCACTTTAAAATTGCTCCATCAAAGCCATTTTAACAATGGACCATCATATCATATCATCACACAGGAGGAGAACAGCTAACTATGGTACAATGAGCAGTCAGTGATGAGGACTGGAGATCTGTGCTGATAAAAGAGGTTGTGTTTCTTGGATAAGAAGGACTGGCAGCAGTGTCACTAGTTTTTTTAAGTGTGTGTCACTAGGTTGTAAAGCACAGGCCTGTGGGTCTATTCATTGTTGCTGCCTTTGCTATAGAGGGGGGTGGACTGCACTGTGGAGTGGATGTGGAAATTCAAGTTCATTGTGAGTGTGTGATCTGCTCCAGGAAGGCAGAGACTTCTGTAATGAAACACCTCAGAACATCTGCGCATGAATACTTTGAATGTTAAAGGAACTACATCCAATAAGAAAACAATATGAGGATGTGCTAAATTATATCTAATATTTCAAAATAATGTCTTGCATAATGTGAAGCTTTGGCCTATAGGTTGTTTAAGCAGTAGCTGGATTTTAAAATGATGAGAATGACATATAGCTGCGGGATCAGAGACATTCCTCTGCTGCTGATTAGCAATTGTTGTTGAGTAAAGTTTGGAACTAACATCTTGTGAGTTTCAATCAGTCGTGTTCCAACTTGTTTCTGATAGAGCCGCTGCAGCTTCCAGCATCTGTCTGCACTGTTTGATACAAATGGTTCTAAATAATGTGTCTAGTTTTTCCAAGTGTCTAAAAGATTTAGTCACTTTCAAAGTAAAAGCGGAACATGGTATAACGGTACATCAGTCCCTTAAACACACTGTTTATTCACACTTGTGTGGGTGTATTCATTGGATTACATGCTCATAGTTTTGAAGCATTGCAGGCCACATGTACACGCTTAATGGCAATTATGAAATAAAATATTCCCTCCAAACAAACATTTATCTTCTGAAAAGACATGCTGCTGCACGTCAGCTGTAATTCTTCATCCTTGTTGTATTAAAAACTGATAAACCAGGCTGCTGTGACACATGTTGGGGGTGTGGTAAATCAGGGACAGATGTAGTGATAGAGAAGACCCAATCAGGAAGTGAAGAAGGCTGTCTTTTTTTCTTTCTTTTCTTTTTTTTTTTTTTCAAAAAAGTCGGACCAGAAGACCTTTCAAATGTGGATGTAGCCTGAGGCTGACAGGGGAGGATGTTGACATCAAGCTATGTTGAGGTGGAAGCTGCCTATGAGGTTCTGTAATATCAGAAAAGGGGGCAAACATAAAGCTGGGTTTATGGGGTGTTATAAAAAAAGAGGGGGACAAAAGGGACAGGAGGGACAAACCTAGATTTAACAACCTGTCCCATAAAAGCACCCTCCCCCACATTCTGCGGACAAAGACAAACTTTTGACCATGAAGGAAAAAAAAACAACAAAATATGACACGATGCAGGTTTAGCCTTAAACCTCACTGTACATCAACACATGGTTGATCTTTTCTGAATGTGAACTCTGAATTCTTCTCTTTCAGCCTGTATTTGTGCTCACAGGGTTCACAGGGTTTGAGGGTTTTTTTTTCTGTTTTTATAAGTGAGCTTGTGCAAATGTGTCTGTGTGCAGTGCTGTGTGTTTGTGTGTGTCCCTGCCTCCTCTTTTTTTAAGTGTTTGGTGCTGTTTTTATGGAGCCATCTCCTGGACAGTAGCCTGGTTTTCACAGCCTTTCCTTTAAAAGGCGCTGCCAATGACAGGAAGGACTCCTCCTCCTGCCAGGGCAGGAAGGCAGGAGAGGACAGAGGGGGGAAGAGGGTTATTAGTGAGGGCTGAACTCGGGGGGGAGGGAAGAAGGGAAGAAGGGAAGGGGGGGGGGCACTGGTATTGAACTTAGAACAGCTGATGAAAGGGATTGTCACTCAGATCTCCCCCATCTCCTCCCTGCTGTCTTGTTAATTACTTGCTCAGCATATTTGAGGTTGAAAGTCTCCCACACAGTTTATCTGATCATCATACAGTAACATTAAGGATGAAAAATCCATTTTATATACATTTAGATGTATTGTAGCCTCTTTAATATCTCATTTGGAGTTGTTCTGTGCTTTGTGATTATTTAACAATGAAGGACATTAATCGCAGTGTTTCCTCCCCCTCTCTCCGCTTTGCAATGTTTGCGATGTTGTTGCACACTAACAACTGGCCCATGGACTCCTGCAGCAGCAGCCCACACACACACATATTCACATGTGCACGCACATTCCACAGTATGCTGCTGAACATTTTGTGAGGCGAGAAGTTATGTAAAAGTTGAATTTGTCATCCAATCTTTTGAGGACTGAAGGAAGAAAAATGTTTGCTGTCTGGTAATTTATTGTATACTTTAATGGCAAACAACTCACTATTGTGGGCTCGATATTCTCAGAATATCTCCCTCTCCTCTCCTCTCCTCTCTGTTGTGGCTCTGAGGAGCCCCAGGCCAAAGTCTAGTTCAATAAGATGTGCGATGTTGGCAGGCTAAGCCATGGCTGCAGGTCCTAAAGGCCATGTGTCACACTGTTTTGTCTACACAGACAACAGGAAATGAAGAACAACTCCAATGTCACTGTATAGCAAACCACATGCCCTTTGTGTATGCTTCTGTACTGTAGGTGCATTCAGGCTACACGGCTGCAGGCGTACAGTGTCACTCACTGTGTTTTCATTCTCATGTGTGTGTTAATGCAGGACGACAGATCACTTCTGTCCAGCTTTGTCACACAGAAATATCACTTCTGTAGCTCATCTACACCTCATGCCAAATGGACAGCTGTGCAGCCGCTTGACTGGAAAGTGAAGCTAATTTTATATTTTATTCTTAGCACATAGGAGTATGACTAGATAGCACACAAATCAGTCTGTGCACAGGCTAAAAGACACAATGGAGAGACAACTCACAGCTACACCAGTGATGTGTTGATGTTAAAGATTTAAAATTGAGCTTTGATGGTGGCATATTTTAAAAGCTGAGGTTTAGAAATCTCTTCTCTTAGGACTGGTATCTTGAGCTCTGACTCTCAGGCATCTGAGCTGATAAGGAAGGTGTCTTCTTTCGGAGGGGCTTCTGTTGTCTAAACAGGGATGTGCTGATCTGACAACAAACACTGAGGAAACAGGAGAGGAGGAGATGTGTAGATCCAAGAAAGAATGAAGGGATATGTATAAGTAGAAGGCAGCAGTGGCACTTGAAAACATAGCCTGCTTGAGGCTGAAGAAATATACGTGTAACGATAAATATTTATAGTTTCATTGCTGGCTGATTGAGCACGATTCACACGAGCCTTGCCGTTTCTTCTGTGTCCAATAGTGGTGTGCTGATTGATGTTGTGACACACTGAGGGGTGACTTGTAGGTTAAGAAGAGAGAGGTATTTTTTCCAAGCCCAGGCTGTGAGGCTAAGCTCAGTTCAGGGTGATGACAGCTGCTGACAGTTTCTGGCTCCTCTCCCTTTTTCTCCACGCAGGTAAAGTCACCCCCACCCCTCCTCCACCCTCTCTCTCTCTCTTTCTCTCTCTCGCCACCTCCACCACTAGCGTCTCTCGGCCTGTCTCTTGCCGTCATGTTTCTCTGAGTCACGTCCCTCCTCACCCGCTCTCACCACCTGCAGACAGTGTCAGTCACTGCCTCTCTCCTGGCGCCAGATGCAGCTTCTCTGTTTCAATGGGAGCTATTTTTCCACTTGTTCTCTCAGGGCCACTTTTACATTGTCAGTGTTACAATATAAACAGAAAACAGTGATCAGGTTTCAGTGCCATTCATATAGCTCCTTCACCTCCACCTCCCAATACTTCCACTGTAATACCCCCAAAAGTGAAAACATAACACCCGGCAGTTCTTTGTTTATTCATAAACATAAGTGTGAAACACGATACTTTTTTCCAGCAGAGTCTCAACACTCTGTTCTTGTTTTAAAAGATTGTTTGCAGGGTTTTGTTTAGTTTGATGTTTAATACATTTGCATTTATACTTAGATACCTGACATGTATACATAAGAGAATATTTTTACTATGTGATTTTTATGAAGCTGAAAATGATGTTTGTCTCTTATTTCTACTGTCAATAGTGCTGCAATTGACAGGTTTATTCGACTTTGACTAAGCTGCCAATCAGTAATTCATTTGATCTGTAAAATGTCGGTTTGGTTTATGCCAAACAAACCTGGAGACTGAGCAGTACAGCAGTCTAAGCTGACTGCCACAATAAAATGGTAGACTGGGTCTGGATTTCAGATTTATCTCTGCCAGGATTCGGTAGTTACCTGTTTGGAGCCAGCAAAATATTGAAACATAAAAAGCCGCTGTCGCTTCATCTCATATTTGGAAAAATTAAGTCTCTAAAAACAGAAAGAAAGACTTGGCTTCACATATCGGACAAAGAGAGGCAACAAATCAACAGAAGAGAGAAGCTGGCAGTATGTCGGTGCATTCTTGAGGCCTTTAGTCATACAGCATAAAGTGAATGCTAAACTCTTTCATTGTTAAGCGCTCAACAGATCATGTGTCTATTTCTCCTCCTGCTTTTGGAAACTAAAACTGTCTCCTTCTATTTCAAATAACCACAACCAGTATTCTTTCTAACCATCACTGTGTGCCTATCTGAGCTCACCTCGCTTTATCTCAGTGTATTTATTACAGAACAAAGATGTCTGCAGCTCAGAATGATTCCATGGGATAAGGGTATACTGGATCCACCGGTTGTTTTGCTGTTGCCTTAAAGAGACTCACGTGTATGTGTGCAGTGAACAGCTACAGAGAGATGACAGTAGTGTTAATGCGCACTGCAGGACTGAGTAGAAGTGTTTGAATTCATCTTTTCTCCTTTTTTAATATAAGCCATAATTTAACACAAAGTAAAGTGTTTAATTGGTGTATGTTTGTTTAAAATGAAATAATTAAACCTAAAACCAGGGTTGATTTTACTGATATTGACTGACAGATGAAATGAACATCATCATATCACTCTGAATTCTAAAGCAGGCTGCTGCTTGCATACTTAGCAATGGCCTTCTTCTGTCAAGGTCAAAGTTAAATAGTCAGGTTTTATTTCGCCTCTCGGTCACTGGGAAGTTTCTGTCCTCAGACTCACCTCCTTGTTTCCCTTTCTTTCTCTTTTCATTTTTCCCTCTCTGTTTTTATGAGATTATTCCTTTGTGCTGTTGCCTCTCTGTTTTTTGAAACCTTACCACTCTTGTTAATGACAAGCTGTGGGTTCAGGTTGGGGTTGCTGCAGTGGGGTGGGGGCCACATTTGCTTCAGTCCTGTGCTATCCATTGAAGGTGACAGGAGGGGCTGTGACTTTGGGTTTTTGACCCCAGATTCTTTATTTTTACTAGGAAGGGATGCAAGGATGGAGCTGTTGATGTGAATAGCTGCCCAAGGTGACTGGATCCCAATAAAGAGGCCGTCACCCTGGCCGGGGGCCTCCTTCCCATCCGAGACACAACCTTTATAGGGCTGCTTATGAGCCTGGGCAACTATTAAACCCTGTCCAGCCTGCACTGAGGAATTTAGGGCCAGGAAACAAGGGAGTGGGGGTGGGAATGGGCAAAGGGAGGTGAAGTTGGGGTGAGTGAAGGTGAAAGTTGAAAGGCACGTTCGAAGGAATCTGGCTGTTCTTTAGTCATCACCTTAAAATGCATACCAGGCGTGTTGCTGTTTAACTCCAGGCTTAAATTTAAGTGTAAGGGCCCGCAGCTGGATGAACTTGTCACTGTGCCTGTTTTACACTGTTTGTTTTGACCGCTTTCATTAGCAGCAGTAGAACGCCTGCGCCTGTGGCCAGCATATGGTGTTATACAGTGTGCCATTTTCTTTAGCGAGACAGTGAGAAGGAACAGAGGGAGACAGCCGAGTCTCATAAACATCCCACCTCTGTTTGTTCACATGGAGCTTGAGGTATACGGGCAGGTCTGGTTGGACAGGCCTTTCAAATAAAAATGTGAGCTTGCTGTTTGTGTGTGTGCGTGCACACACACACAAAAATTCAAATGTCAGTCAAAAAGTCAACAAAGGTATCTCGCTCCCCCCACTCACCAGTAAATGGAGAAGCCAATCAAATCTCAGCTGCCAATCAGCATTTTATCAGCAGGGCCATCTGGCCATCAGCTAATTGTGTCTCTTTTAAGTTCCTGTCAATCAGCCGAGCCCCCTCCTTTTTCTCTTAAAAATGTCTGCCTTTGAGCTTGCCTTCTGGCTCCAAGGGGGAGGCCTGCATGAGGTTGGGGGTTGTTTGTTGACCACTCTCTCCTAATCAGTTGTTGTATAAGCTTTCATCATAGTTTCAAAGAATGTAAACAAGATGATCTGATATAATAAGAGACCTTAAATGTTTCTCTTTCTCTCTGCAGCGGTGGAGACTCAGAGTACCAGCTCAGAGGAGATGGTGCCCAGCTCTCCTTCACCTCCACCTCCTCCCCGTGTCTACAAGCCGTGTTTTGTGTGCCAGGACAAGTCATCTGGTTATCACTATGGAGTGAGCTCTTGTGAGGGCTGCAAGGTAAATGAAGTCAGAGGGTACATAAGGAGTTTACAGGACAGTGTATAGAGTAAAACAGCTGAGGTCCAGTGCAAAGACTGAGAACCTTATGTTCAACCAGAGCCTGACAGATGTGCACCACACAGCTGTGACTGTTTGCTGTTGATCTGCTGCCCTCTAGTGTAAACATACGGGTACTGCACATGTAGCTGTTGGATTAAACACATTTGGTGTCACTAGTTTATTCAGACACCAGTAAGTGTAGATTAAACAAACAGGCTGACATGTTTGGAAGCAGGTCTGTTTGATTCCCATTCTCTACAGATAGAGACATAAAACAGAACCATAGCTCAAAATGTAAAGTTTGTGAAGTTAAGCAACAAGTATCCTGAGAAGCACTTGTTGAGCAAGATCTCATCTCCTGTATTGTGTATTATTTGAGTTTTTGAAGTAATACCACATTTGCCATTAATCTAAAATCTGTTATTCCCTCATATGACATTGACAGGCTACGTTGCTATAGTTACTTCATCTTCTTGTCTAATGACAAGAATTTCTCGTGAATTTCTCCTGTGGGGGACTAATAAAGGATTATCTTGTCTTATTTTATCTTATCTTATGAAAGCCACTGTTAAGTTGCATTATATACGGGATAGCTATTTCCCATGTAAAGTCTTAAGCTTACCTGAGATTTACTTTAATAGGTCTTACAAAACATTGTCTTTTATCTGTTTTTAGGGTTTTTTCCGGCGCAGTATCCAGAAGAACATGGTGTACACCTGCCACCGTGACAAGAACTGTCAGATCAACAAAGTTACCCGCAACCGCTGCCAGTACTGTCGGCTGCAGAAGTGCTTTGAGGTTGGCATGTCCAAAGAAGGTCGGTGTCTCAGAAAATATGCATCTCACTGGTTTATTGTGCAGTTTAATGTGTGACACTGACCCTGTGTTTCTCTGTAGCGGTGCGTAATGACAGGAACAAGAAGAAGAAGGACGTGAAGGAAGAGGTGGTGTTGCCAGAGAACTACGAGCTTAGCGGAGAGCTGGAGGAGCTGGTTAACAAAGTCAGCAAAGCACACCAAGAGACTTTCCCATCTTTGTGCCAGCTCGGAAAATACACCACAGTGAGTGTTTTTATACATCAGTGCATCCAGCCCTAAACACGCACACTCCATTCAAAGCTCACCGCTTTGCAGAAAGGACACACACACACCATGGACTCTGCACAGTCACACAGACAGTGTTCCTCTTTCTCTCTCCCAGAATTCAAGTGCTGACCACAGAGTACAGCTGGACTTGGGCCTGTGGGATAAGTTCAGTGAGCTCTCCACTAAGTGCATTATAAAGATTGTGGAGTTTGCCAAGCGGCTACCAGGCTTCACTACGCTCACCATCGCTGACCAGATCACCCTCCTCAAATCTGCATGTCTGGACATCCTGGTACTAGCCTCACGCTCCTGTTGCGCCTTCTCTTTAACTAGCAACCCTTCCCCTACCGTAATGCTTTCTCATGTGTCACACTGCTCTACATGTTGGAACAGTTGCTGTATAAACGTTTGTCTTTGAACTGTCGTTTTCTTCCCCTGCACAGATGCTGAGGATATGCACACGCTACACCCCCGAACAGGACACCATGACCTTCTCAGATGGCCTGACTCTCAACCGAACTCAGATGCACAATGCCGGCTTTGGTCCTCTCACAGACTTGGTGTTTGCCTTTGCTGGGCAACTGCTGCCTTTGGAGATGGACGACACAGAGACAGGGCTCCTCAGTGCCATCTGTCTCATATGTGGAGGTAAGTCTGGGTCACATTTTGTTTGTCTTCTCTATGGGCTGATGATGGAAAAGAACTGTTTCCTCTAACTTCTCCTCCTGATGTTTGCTCTTCCTCAGATCGTATGGACTTAGAGGAGCCAGAGAAGGTTGACAAGCTTCAGGAGCCTCTGTTGGAGGCTCTGAAGATCTACACCCGCCGCAGACGCCCCAACAAGCCTCACATGTTTCCCCGCATGCTGATGAAAGTCACAGACCTCAGAGGAATCAGCACTAAAGGTCAGCTATCACAACAACAAGCCTTAAGATTGAAGTTCTAATATTATAGTGCAGAGTATTAGAAGCTACCACTGAATATCAAGAGATCCGGTTTAATTGCACACAGCTTCATTAATGAAAAAGAGAGAGAATTCCATTACCTTTCATAAAAAAAGATATCCCTTTAAAACTTCACCTCACTGACATTTAATCAATCCTTTTGTGTCTACAGGTGCTGAACGAGCCATCACGCTGAAGACAGAGATCCCAGGTCCCATGCCTCCTCTGATCAGGGAGATGCTGGAGAACCCAGACACCTTCGAGGACAGCAGTGACTCGAGCGACAGCGCCGCAGCCACACCTCCCGCTATTCAAGCCATCAAGCAAGAAGAGAAGGATGAGTCTGCCTTTGAGGAGGAAGAGGAGGAGGAAGAGGACGACTACTGGGACGAGGAGAAAGAGCGAGGGGCGGACAGTGATGGAGAGCCGTGGGGGGAGGCGTCAGCGGGCGGCCAAAAGAAAGGCGTGACAGGGAAAACACAGTGAGAGGGAGAGAGACACTGCTTCCTCCCACAGAGTCTCACAGAAACCTCTAACATTTAGGCTCTTAATACACAGAAACTGTACATACAAACTGCAAGTGTTACATTCAGTATAGCAAGTGAGGAATTGGAAAAGCAAAAGCACTACATTTCAGTGGATTGATGAGGGCACTATTAACAAAAATCACTGTGTCTGTATTTCAATAAGTGTTCTGTCCACTCAGAGACAAACAGCTGTTGGACAGGAGTAAATGCACTCCTCTGCTTTCTATCAAGGGCTATGCTTTGTATAAAATTGATGTTAAAAAAAAAATTCATTGCAACAACAGAACTCTACTATGTGGTGTCTGAACACCACAATTCTCAGAATTACTTTTATTACAATTCAGAGATATGCTACTTAATTTTTTCATTGTATGGTTTTTCTAAGCATGTACACATTTCTGTTCTGTCTTTATGTCTGTTTGTGTTGCTTTTATTTTGTATATTTTTCACTCAGTCCTACTCTTTTGGGCCTTGGACTTGTGTGCGTGTTTTTAAGCTTTATTTTTGTATGTATTTCTGCTTTATGGGACACAGTGACAAGCAATAGCAAAAAAAAAAAAGAGCAATAGCAAAGAGAGAGGGAGTCATGAGCAGGACTCAAACTCACAGTGTGATGAGCACATGTCTTGAAAGTCATCTTCCGCGTCATGGCAACTATCTGAAGAGAACTTCTGCTAATAATTTGAACTATTTTGCTCATGGCCAAAAAGAGAAATGAATCTGCAGGATGCATCTGCAGCACACAGCACACAGTCTCAGGTCGATTCTATCAGGGTCATTACTCACCTGTCAATACAGTGCTTTCTGCCAACAGCATCTCCCTCATCAAAGAGTCTTCTTATACCAGTAGGGACTTCTTGATCTGCTGTACATACAACAACCATGTACAGCTCCGAGCACCACATAGAGAGAAGCCTTAAAGGACCAGTGTGTGATTTTAGTGTGCTTGCAAAATGTTTCTGTTAGACTATAATGACCAGTGTTGAGGTCTTCCAAAACATCCTGTTCAACAGAACCTGCCATGCTGTCAGCCCATTTAATGGCTATTATCATCAGCTGTTATGTCTATTCCCATGAGTACTAACATAGCTTGGACACAACAACTACCAGACAATTGTGTGAATGGAAATGAGGCCACCATTTACACTGATAATGCCTATTTAATGGGATGACAATAGTTGCCTCTGAAATACTTACTCTGAGGGCTTTTCACCCAGAAAGGGATGCCACTAAATTCTTCACTCTGGTCCAGTAAAAAACAACAGTTTACTGAAGCCTCGGGTGTGGATCTTTCAAAAAGTCAGTGATGCAAGCTGACCCATTTCTTCACTTCTATGAGGTTGCAACTGTCCAACATATTCTACAGTAAAGTATATGCTTTTCAGTAGGCAACCTGTCTGCAGGAACAACAGGACAACCGTTTCAAATAGTGTGTGTGAATTTGTGTGTGCTGTATTTAATTCAAAACATGGATTTTTGTTAAATAAATATTTGTTTTTCATTGAGTCTGTACACCTTTTATAATAGAAGATGTGTAAAACTGACATAATATGTGTTTTGAAAGACGGTGTGACTCCTGTTGAGCTCTATCATAGTTTCTCCATCAGCCCCTTAACAGCCATGAGACACTGCTGATGGCCTAAAATGAACTTAAAAAAAATGAATCTAACGTGTAGCTGTGGCATCACAGTTCTAACACTTCTAAAGCAGAAACCGTAGATGTAGAGCCATCAGCGACACAGAAGTTGTATTAAATCCTCAACTCTGACAATATAAAAATGTGGTTCTGACTGTTAAGTTGTGATTTTGCTATTATAGGACAGAAACATGACAAATGAGGTACAACAACACATATTGTTTTGGTGTTTCTGTTCCTGTGTCACTATGTTTTGCACGTCGTTGGCCAACATACAACTTTAGTGTTTAAAGATGTTTCTACATTATATAATCATGATATTATCTTTTGTCTATTTCTTAAACTTCTTAAATATTGTATTTGAATTTGAGCTGGTGCAATAAAGAAGCCATGGATGAGGTCACCAAGCCCTCACCTCTATTCATAAGCTTGTGATTAACAAAGGAAGACCAAAGACGGATAATGACATTGCATCTGGACAAAAATCAAACAATAACGATGGCAGGATATTACAGATGTTCTTTGAAGCTGGATTCATCTACATTTTATACATCATACATTTTATTATTGATGTCTTAAGTTTTGGTAAACATGATTTCTGTGTAGTGTCTTGTCTTCATGTTCAGGGATTCAGGCTCCTTATGAGTTCTTTTTCAATCTGATTTGTACCAAAATAGCTCTGATACACACACACACACACACAGAGAAAAAAAATACAAAAACTGAGGTTGTTTGTTGTTTTTACATTTTTATGAGGAATCAATATTATCTTTGCCTTTTTGTTGCTTAATTTTTTTGCTTATTTTTGTTGTTTCTTGTATTTTGATAAAGACTCTTTTTGTTCTCAAGAGTTTTTCAGTATCTACTTGTCTTCTTTTCTGCTTTATTATACTCTTCACTCATGCAGTATTATGGAAACACAACAGCTAGTCTTTTAAGACAAAAGGTTTTAATATGATTTTGTCCAATACACTGTATTTGCACTGAGATCATCCATATTTTCACAATCAACACATATTTATTGTCATCTTTCATTAAGCTATAGTGAAACACTTGACCATAACACACACACACACACACACACCTACTACAGTCTCAGGAGCCACGCTCACATGCAAAGCTTTGTGTTTGTTAATTACGTCACTAAATATGTATTTAATTCAGTCATTTAGATTTCTCTCACATCTGTCACAGCTTACAGCTAAAAAATAAAGAAATCGGGGAATCACAAATACACTGTAAGACATCCAGTGGTTGTCTGCATCTAAGTCAATATTTAGAGTTTCATTCATTCTGAATGGAGCAACACTCAAAAAAATACACTCCTAATGTAAAACCTCTAACCACAAATATGAACTCTGTGAAGAACATTTAGTGCACCTAAACAAGAAAATAATCATAAGATTCAGACTGTCATCCATCCTTTCTTCCTCGTGTTACCACATGGGGAAGTCAGCCAGCTCTCTGCAGAGGGAAACAGTTTTATCAGCTGCTGGCTCGCCTGAACACATCTGCATCATTCCTGAGAGTTTTACTCCAGATATTTTTTTTTTTACTCTTTAGTGCTTTGTAACTGAAAAATTGAAAAATAAAACAACAGCAACATCATGGCATGTCGATATATGTGGGGTGATTCCAGTCATGGAGTGGGAAATAAGTGATGAAAAACCAGACTCACTTCAGCACAGGGCTGACGAGTTCTGGTAGGATTGGCTGCTCAGGCGCCTGTTCATCCTGATTTAGGACAGAAGCAGAGGTAAATATAAAGGTAATATAAAGGTGATAGAGGTAATATAAATCCCATTTCATCTGTGTGAGAACCAGTGACAATGAGCATCGGTTACCTATATATATGCTAAAATATAATGTTTCTTTCTGCAGTGGATTTTATGATAATTGATCTTATTGGGACTGAAGATCTCATATGCTTAAGATGGAATAGGTGAGAGATGTGTTCCAGGAAGTGACGTTTCTGTCTAATGTTTTTGTTCTGGATTTTGTCTTTCACACAATCCATTTAGATGAATGACATTGTCACATATTTTTTTATCATATAGGTCCAACAATGGAGCTGCATTAAACACTCAGTTGGGAAACTAGTCAAATAAAAAAATGAGAAACAAATGCAGGTGGTGTTAATCCTTGTTTTGCTTATGTGTGAATAGGATTTCATACCTGTGTGTCAGAGTCATCCTCACTCTCAGCAGAGGTCACAGGTGAACTGATCAATCTGGAGGAAGCTGAGGAGACATCCTCGTCATCCTCAGAGGAAGAGCAGGGAGCTGTTCAAATCAGCAGTCACTCTTTAGAGTTCATCACAGTGCAGTGAAGTGGAAGTGTGTGTACAATGACACTTATTTACTCACAAGTACAAGTAGATTTGATGCAGTTTGTTTCTGGCACAATCCCAAACCTCTGCTCTAACTGCTGGATGTGAGGGACCATTTACAAATGCACAGATTTATGAAGAAATGGAAATGAGAAAGGAAAATTGATTCTATACTGTAAAAGTTTCAACAGTGGCCCACAATGGAAAAAACTTGTCATGCTTTTACATGTCAAAGTGGTCACCGCCATAAATGTTTCTGTATGCTTGAAAGAGGATGTCTGATAGAGTCAGTTAGTTCAGTTATCATCATTTTTAACCTCACCACTAGGTGTCCCTCTATCCTAAACACTGACCCTTAAAAAAACACACACACACACACAACACACAATTGTGTGATGTAGGGAAGAAATGCATTTGAAATTTTACTTAACTGCCAGACCCTTAATAATCCTGTTTATCTGTGAATTATATTTTCTATCATTTGTAATTAGACAAATGCAGTAACACAAAGAAGAAACAAAACAAAGAAGCACTGACTACAGAATACTTGCCTGTCTGTCATGCCGCTCCTCCTCTCTCTCTTTCTGCACCCTCCTCAGGCTGGCCCTCAGCTCCTGCAGCTCTTTCTGCAGCACCTGCAGGGGGCAGCAGATGCACTCTGCTCTTATAAACTGCCTGACACCAGACAGTGGTTTGCCCTCTTTCCTGCTGCTGCTCACATGATGTTGTGAGGAAATGTTTACTCACTGTTCATGGAAGCTTTTCTATTTGTGCCAGTGTGTAAGTAACTCTGGCACTGTTCTCCAGTTTCCAAAGATGCAACTTGAGCAACTGATGATGCAGAACTGCAGCAGCCAAGCTGTTCTATTTAGAGCTGAGTGTGTTGGTGTGTTAAATAATGGTCAGTAACTTACCTTGTTGTAATCCTTCTCTCTCCCAAGCTCCACTTCTACTTTCTCTCTCTCCACTCTCTCCTCCTGGAGCCACTCCTCCTTCCTCTGCACCTCACAGCTCAGATCTTGTAACTTCTTTTTATCAGTCTGCACAAACAGAACAATGCATTCAACATTTGGGCCATACCTGGGTAACATTCAGTTCAGTTCTGCAGGAATACCCACTTCTGTTGCATGTTTGTATGCCTCTCTCTCTAGAGCCCAGTTGGCCCGCTCCTCCCTGAGGAGTAGGTTCTCCTCGGACAGCTGCAGGGTGAGCTGGGCCACCTGCAGCCGGGCTTGGTGGAGCTCTGTGTGGGTGTGACCCTGTCGGGCTCCCAGGTCTCTCAGCTCCCTGCGCAAACTCTCTGTTATATGGTCACTGGCCTCCAGACGCTCCTGCAGCCCTCGAACCTCCATCAGACCAGCCTCGTTCTCCAGCTGTAGATGCAGCGAAAGAATATGTGAACCTAGTCGAAAGTGAGTTGACATGCTGGAGTCTTGAATTTGTACCTGCAGAGACTTCCTCTTTTCCTCATCATGTTTCATCTGGCAGGACATTTTCTTCAGTCTCTCTTTCAACCTGTGATATCAAGACTCAGTACTCAGCCTCAAGGATAAGACAAATGCTTACACTAACGTGTGTCTCAAGAACCTGCCTTTCCAGCTCATTGTTTGTCTCTTCCTCTCTGTCAGTCAGAACCCTGATGTGATCCTGCAGGTCTTTGATTTGCTGCTGGCTCTCTTCTTTTTCCGTTGTAAGTTTACTCAGCTCGGAGAAGAGATTTTCCTGATTGTATTTCACATCCTTTAAGTGTTGTGAAGAGAAGAAAAACAAATCATACCTTTTTCCCCTTTTTTTTCTTCCATTAATAAAGACATGACCTTTCCATACATTGTGCTTCCCCTCGATGTTCTTCAGCATCTCACAGCTGTGTCTCAGGTTGTCTCTAAGTTCGGTGATCTCCTCCTTCATCGCTTCTCTTTCACACTCCCAGTCACTCCTCACTCTTCTGCTGTTTTCTCTCTCATTCTCCGTCTCACTTTTTACTACATCCAGAGCTCTCTGTAAATTCACTTGTTTTTTTAAGCAATCCTCCAGTTGACTCTGTTGACAACACAGGAACAAATAACAGAGCATTAAACAGATTTTAACACTTTCATTCTAACTATCATGATTCTCGCACCTGCAGCAGCTGAGCTCTGGGGATGACCAGGAGCAACTCTTCACCTCCATCCTCCTCATCTTGTTCCTCCTTCAGAGTCTCCAGCTCCTCCAGTGGCTTTGGAGCACAGAAAGTGAAGGGACGACTCTGGGCACACACTTCCCCCATCTTATCCACATACACAAACTGGTACTCCACAGGACTGGGGCGTGGCAAATAGAAGGCTGCGGAGAGTTGATCATTCTTATTATAAGATGGGTAATTGACCTCCAGTTGCTTAATTTGTCAATGTGTCTTACCATAGAAATGTGCGCAGAAGTTGACATTGGTTCCCTCAGTGTAGCCTTCAGGAACAAGAGCCCATGCGTACGTGTAATACTGTTTAATTGAAGACCAGCCCATCTGCAGCAGGACAACAAACACATTTTAAGCACACATTTACATGTGTTTGCTGTTTCAGTGAAGTTTACCTCAAAACCTCTACCTCAAAAATGCCTATCCAGTCACTACTGCTCCACTGATGGTTGGAGGTCAGACTGTAGTGACACTCCACCCTGGTTTGGGGGAAGTACACTTGTCCCACATTTCGAAACACCACAGTGGGCTGTTTGTCCATGGTAATAGGAGGCTGTGCTGTTGCAGAAGAAAACATACATGGATTCAGAGAAATGTGCTCCAGTTTCAGTCTCGATGAGAACAGCTGATGAAAGACGATAGCGGAGTCAGTTCAGGAATGCAGCATGGTCGCAATACCGGTCACCTACAGCCCGGTAACGTGTTTATAAACAAGGAGCTCATATACCACAAAAAAACAGGAGATGCAGACGGAGCTGAGCACAGGGCCATTGTTTAAAACAGATCAATCTACTGTTAACAATATTGTTAATAAACCACAGATTCTGGAATTAGTCATTGATGATAAACTTTTTGTTTCTAAAAACACAAACAGGACGTCAAGTGTTCACTAATAAAATAGACAGCTAAGCTAAATAAAAGCTACATTTTGCAATTCCTCCTGTGGATACAACAAATCAGGTCCTTCCATGTTCTCATTATTCAAAATTCACAGCTGAATCTTGTTGATGTCTTACCCAGAACAGTTGAATAATAGTGTAAATGCTGGTGTTGTTAATCTTACCTTATGGTGCTGAGAAACTAGTTGTATATGTTTTCTGGTACCTCATGAAGGACAGAGCTGGTACGCAGTCTGTAGATAGTGATGAGCAATCCTGCCAGGTGCAAGAGTTTCACAACATCTCCTGAAACATGTGGAAACATGAGCGAAGCAAAGAGACTCATGGGAGATGCAGTTCATGGATAGACAGCTTATCACTTAGCAAAACAGCACTGCAGACTTCAACTCCCATTGCAGGGTACGGTTACAGGACACGGGGCCTGCTGTTGGTGGGGGCCACAGTGAGGGTAACACAGGCTCAACATTTCAGACCTCTCTGATAAACATAAAGCACAATGTAAAATTGTATTTTCAAGATAATCACATAGAAATATAATATTCTGCAGTTAATTTTTATCCTGTGATTGTGTAAGATATTAAACTCCTGCTTTGACCACTGGATGGCAGTTTATAGCTTTAGCATCAAACAAGTAATCCAAAAATTATATCCTAAAGATTGTGACATCACATTTACAACACAGATAATCCAGATCAGGATTGCTGAGTTGGATCTCTTGCTGTTTGCAGTTGTATGCAGCCAACAGCTGCTGTTTGCACTTATTTTGTTCACGTCACATGCTCCATTCAGATGACTGCCGAATATGCTGACAAAAATTATGCACGTCAGACTATTCTGAAGTAATCACTACTTATGTTATCTTATCTTAGATATACAGTAGATAGTAGTGATAAATATAGATATAGAGGATATAGATGAAACTACCGTGGTAAGAATAAATACAAAAATCAGCACATGAGAGTATGGACTGTA
>JAVQJX010120590.1:0-16184 GCA_036025115.1 Ambassis agassizii | reverse complement strand
GGATGGATATAAAATCACCACTGCCAGTTTAATGCAAAAGTATCTTGCTATATGTATAAAAAAAATCTATATATATAAACACATTTTACTGTATAATTATTATACTCTATATGCATATGTCATCATGGATATAATTATGCATATATGTATTTTGTCTTTTATATATTTTAATAAACGTTATATAGTTCATTTATATAATTGCAGGAGTTTATTTTTCCTCATGATTAGAATTTGTGTTGTAACTGCTGAGCTATATTACATAATTGTGTTAACATGCATGTATGCAAGTATCAAGACATCCGTCACATTTATTTGCACCATGGCGGCTACAATAGAAAGGTTGATTTCGAGTAGTTTCATTACAAATGATTCATTAGAATGCAACGAAGAAAAAGGATATAAAAATGTTTTTAAAAATAATAATGAAAAAGGCATACACTGACTGGTTAATAGGAAGTTACATTCAAAAATGTTTAGAAGAATCTCCATCTGCCACTAGGTGGCAACAATGAGTCACACAGACTGAAAAGTTGAGAATACTTTTAAAAGGACCAACTGATTTACAAGGAAGAAGAAAAGTACTGCTGTTGTCCTGGACACACACGCAGCAGGTGCCTAAAGAAACGATAATAAGACCCTAGATCATTGTGTGCCTGATAAACTTCTCCATAATAAAATCTGCTGTAATCCTGAACCTTAGCTGCAAATAGAACATTTTTCACTGTAAAATCATTTTACAAGCAGCACAGCTGATGTAAACAAAAGATTTGCTTCTCCAGGAAAACACAGGAACCCGTTTTCTCTTTCACAAATAAATGTAGTCACAAAGCAAATAAAGTGTAAAAGGCCACTTCTGCTTACTGTGTGTTTGCAGAAATCAGAATATCACTCAAAATCCTAATACATCTTGCATATATGTTAGCTTCATCTCATATTTTAAACTGGAAGTTATTGCAGTTGGTATAATAGTGTCTTTGTGACGCTTGTTAATTGGCAGCCTGAGCTCAGAGCTGCTCCGTTCGTCAGGGATTTAGAGAAGGACTGAATCCGAGCCCCGACTGAGCCAAACAATGGCAGCTATGAAAGGCGAGGGGAGGGTCGGCCTAATGCAAATATCCACTTTGTACGCCTTAGAGAACCTGCACTGACAACCACCAACTTCCACCCAAAGTGCAGTGAAGACGCGGGATGGGAAAAGACATGAATTTGGGAATATTGTGCCGTTAAGACGCAAAAAAAAATAAAAACCCTCGCCAGTTAACTTGTGACATGAAGGCTGCGCGCACGCTGCAACACATGGGCACGTTTGTTGGCGTGAACACGCAGAGAGGAGACGCGCAGCATCACTGAAATGTGCCGAGTGCACCTGCTGAAGGAAACGCCAAGGTAGGAAAGTGCAACGCGTAACAAATGCATAATAAAAACTGTCCTCTGTCTTTTGCTGCTTCATTGCTCATCAGCCTGCATTCCGCTGCACTATTTTAACTTTTCTGTGGAAACTTTATTTGTGGGGACTTTTTCTCTGAGTATAGTTTTGTTTGACCCACCTTTTTCCCTCTGTGCGGCTTATTTAGTGCGGCTAAGCCTGTCTCAGGAAAACGTGATTATCCTCAGACCATCGATACGCTGGCTTTCATTCAAGACATGCATGAGAAAGGCTTTGCAGCACAATAGGTCAGTGGGAGCCTGTCTGCCTTGTATAGGCGCGGGGCAGACTGCAGGGGAATCTAACTTGAATGATGATGATGCTGCAGTGTCCAGCATTTTTAAGAAGTGTTAAATCACAGACTGTATTTGAATGTATTGGAATGTGTGAGAGGAGCCGGCGTGAACAGCTCTGATAATCAGCACCATGTCTGTGGCTCAGCTTTGCATCATCTTGCAGGCTGCATGTTTCTTTTTTCTTTTTCTTTTCTTTTTTTTTGACAGCAGTGAGGGAAAAAAAAGTGAAATGCTACTGTAAAGTTCCAGCACAGAGAGACATCAAAGCAGACTCAACATGAGGCCTTTATCTGAACAATTGCCCCATTCTATCCTGCACCCCAAACCCAGGCCACCCCCACAACCCCCTATTCCACATTTCCACTTGATTAAGCCCTAAGCTGAGCAGAGTTGAATCTGGAGGGAAAATGCTCCACTAATTCCAACTTTCAAGTCTAAAAGAAAAACAGTTTTCATTGCTCTGATTTCAGACATGTCCAAAAAAAAAAAAAAAAAGCTGATGTGTGGAATCCATCTGAAAAATATTTCATGTTCATTGTTTAATGATTCAGATCCTGCTTGTTTGCACCAACGTGGGAAATGTGCAGGTCAACGTCCTGCAACCAAAAAAGATGAGACACATGGTGGACAAAGTGACAGACTTGCTGTGACACACTTGTTGCTTTGTGACTCTTCAGTCTGTTAGAACTTTAGCCTCACTCTTTGGACATATTTTGGGTGTCTTTGCATTTGTCATGGATTTTGCAGCACATGAGTAGAACATGCAGCTATTGTGATAATAAATCTTTGCAGCACTTGGGTGACTCGCCCTCAGTGTGTTAAAGCCACAGTTTTGGAAAACATCTTTGTATTGAAAGTAGACAGTACCACAACTTGACATTCATTTCCCACAGTTGGTTTTCCAGCAATTATGTTTGTTGGTGAGAGTAAGCAGAAGCAGACTGTACACATTCTCTCTATGGTGGTGAGGTTGCCAGGCAACGTGAGCTGCTGGATGAACGGCGCTCAGATGGCTCTTTCTCCCCTGCAGTCTTGTCTTCTCTCCATCTCTTTCTGTCTTTTCACCCCCACTTCTCCTCTCCTCTCCTTTTATTTGCATACTAATAGCTGAAGCAATGGCTCCTTATAAGCCAGGGTTGTCAAACAGATTATGAATATTTTACACTCCATGTTTACAGAAGTGAGAAAGAAAACACAATAATATGTGTAATAAAATGTCTGTCAGTGTGCAGTCCTTGTCATGTGCTTGGTTCTGTTTGGATATATATATGTGTGTGTGTGTGTGTGTGTGTCCACTAGAGGAGACCAGCGTGCTAGTGTTGAGTCATAAACGCGCTCCGTTAAACCCACTCTGTGCTGGCTCATTGTCTCTGCGGGCTTCAAACACTTTTAAAGCACAAAATTTGAAGAGTCTATCAGCAGAGCATCTTTAAACAGGAAGGACTCATTACTGTGATGACAGCTCACAAACAGATGGACTGAGTGGACTTAGTTTATATAAAACCAACAACGCTCTCAATTGCAAAATGAAACAAATAAGTGAAGTAACACACGTCACTGCCATTGATGTTTGTGATATCAGACGTCAGTCAGAAAAATGATAATAAAATAAATGACTCTCCTGTTAATTTGCACAGAACAAATAAATAAAGTATGTTCTGTGTATAGATGCATGTGTGGAACAGACAGTCTTTGCTCATTATAAGTAAGTATAAAACTTCATTTTGTCATTGAGGAATTCCTCAATGACAAAATTCCTCTTCCTGATTGGTCCTATCCTCCAGAGACCAGTATAATTAGAGCTATGGAAACAGGAAACACCTCTCCCTCCCTATCACCCCCCACCACCCCCAGTGTGTCCTCTCTTTTCCTTTTAGATGTGCATTTATTTATTCAAATTATCAGGTGCCCACACATTACAGACTATAGCTGTAATGAGTCTTTGATGGTTATCAGGCTGTCTTGCGTCCGTTCATTTACTGGAAATGAGGACTTGGCCTCCTGTCTTCATTTTTTTTTTCCTGCTTGAAAGTAATTAACATTCTGCAGATTCACTGAAGTTAGTTTTGTCAGATCTGATTGTTTTGTCTTCTTCTGAAGATCGCATGTTTTTATCCACCAACTCTTCCGTGTTCTGGTTTGAAAAAGGACTAACGTTTTGACAATGCTTCGGTTTTGACTGCAAGTGATTCATTTGTGTTTACACGCCCTCTGTGGTTTTAGTCCAATGTGTGGGATGTAGCAGAGCAGCCTCTAATTTCTGCTCCTTCCTCCAAAGATTAAAGACCCTGTGGAGACCAGGTGTACAGTTCAGAGTAAAGACTGCACTTCCCTTCACCTACATCAACGATCTGTTTCTGCACCAAACTCCACCTCTGAGCTGGTGTAAATTCAAGGAGCTGAAAGCAGCACTTAACCCAGTTTCATCATCTTCTTCTTCTGTTTTCGTAGGCGCACAGACATCAAGAGAGAGAGAGAAAAGTCAGCAGTTTTATTGATTCAGAGGAGTGGCTCCCACCTTTCCCCTTCCTGGTGTGGAATGCACACCTGGAGGTGTTTGCAGAGTGGCTCAAGTAATCCATATAACAATGCAGGCTAACATCTGTTGCATCAGAAGCACTGGAGGCAGTTTGAACTCTGCCAGGCTCTGTATTGTCTCTGTAGATCAGTAGGTCAGCCCAGCTGTTGATCTCTTTATTGTCACATTTACCTTTAATCCTTTATTGTTAACTCTGCAAATTAGAGGATTTACTGGGCTTAAATACGGAATCTTTTCATTCAGTAAATGTAAAAGATGCGAAAATATAAATACAGCAATATCAAAATATTCATAAAATAATAAATACTGTGAACATGAGTGAGCAGGGAGCGCAAGTAAAGTGTGGTTGTCTAGACTTTGTTGACATGGCCGGCCTGTAGAGTTGCTCTGCTCTCGGTTCCCCTCACAGTGTGTACACACAGGAGGGAGATGGGTGCAGATAAAACGACAAGGGTTCCGCCCCGCTGAGGAATTGGGATGCCTGGGGGGCTGGGAAACTTTCTGCCTGGCTAGCCTTAATATTGTGATTCTCCTCAGTCAACAAAACAGTGCGTTTGATGGAACATGTCAGGTTCCTTCAGGAGTCGGGGGCTGGTCCTCTCACATTGGTTAGACAGCTGTCAGCCAGTCAGAGTGCAGAGAGAAGCCAGAAGCAGCTCGTCCGTGTGTGCCTGGAGACTCTAAAACAGGAGAGCTGACTGAGGTGAGCGCTGCTTTTCAAAATGATTGATTAGAATTAGTGTGGACTCCTTTGGATTCAGTGCTGTTGAAGCGCGTTGTGCTCGTTGCCTTCTGCTTAGTGTGTTCAGTCTGTGGATATGTTGCTTTTTATTCAGAGTAAAACTTTGAAAGTGTTTCTTCAAGTGAAACAGCAGCCACTGTTAAAATAAAAAACAGATCTTTTTTGGTTTGTAATATTATAGTAAATGCAGATTGTATGCATTGTCTGATAGCCTGTCTGCAGTATTTACAGTATGTGATGATTTATGAGTGTGTTTGCACCCATACAGGCCTGTGTGAAGATGATCAAATCTGTAGGTTTTCTGCTGCCTGCAGCACAGATCAAAAAAAGAAAAGTTGTTCCACTAGTTTGAATTTTATAGTTTAACAAATCAGGGATTGCTTACTTAAGCATTACTATGATAGCTTTTTTTTTTTATTATTATGAAGCGTATGTCCTGTGTCACTCTCCTTATTGTCATCAGTGTAGTCTGTGGTATACAGTATGTCCTGATGGTTTGAACTATGGGAGCCACTGCTGTAACTCGACCTTGCCTCCCTCAGCCACCTGTGCTCGCGCGCTCAGAGAAAACACTGGCTTTTGTGTTGGAGTGAGACGTCCACACGGCGGGGGTTAAGGTACATTACTGGGCTCTGACAGGTGGCATGCTCTTCCTGTGTTTTCCTGCAGTAAAGAGCAAGAATCTGGGTTGGAACAGCTGCACCACACTGCAATGAAGGGTGTGTGGGAGGTCAATCCCAGTCCTAACAAAGACATTAGCGAAAAACCCGCTTCTACACAGTTAGGATGCATTTCTGTTTGACTGCTGTGGCTCCATACAGTCTCTGCCTTGGAAATGCACCGTTGCTTGGCCGTGGGAAGTTAAGTTTGGTGTAGTGTGGGTGTCTCTGTTTGTGTAGCTGTGGTCATTTGTGTACTGAGGTGATCAATCTGAGATGTGCAACACAACTGAATCTGTCTGTGAGAGGTGGAGGAGTTCAGAAGGTTGAGGAGAGGCAGAGGGGGCAAAAGCTCGGGCTGTGTGTGAGGCCGGATGGTGATGTGATGTGAGTTCTCAAGGCTGCATGTGAGGCGGACCGAAGGAGAGTGAGGACTTGTTCACTTTAATAAATGTACTCCGCTTCTCTAAAGTCCAACAACGACTTGTATAAAATAGTCCAACAAAAGTTCAATGATGCAAATATTGTCAGGATTGTGTTCTTCTTCTAAAGCACTGAAACAGTTAATGTCAAACACTTCATGTCAACTTCTGAGACATATTCATTTTTAAAATAAATATGTCTCAGAAGTTGACATGAAGTGTTTTATTACAGCAACAAAGATTTATTAAATAACTAAATGAAGCAAAAACGTCAAATATTTGATGATTTCAGGTTACATTGTAATTTTGTCCTATGTAGCCTATTACTATGGATTATTATTAGCAGACATTTATAGAATCGATGCTATTAACATGATGCATGCCATTACCTCAAATGTTTAAAGCATCCCACCAGAGTTTATAAGTTTCATCACAACTGTTGGTGGCCTGTGTGGCACTGTGGGGTTGGTACGAAGTGAGGTAGGATGGAGGTGTCACATTCCACAGTTTGGTGTGCGTGTGTGTGTCAGTTCATCACAATGACCACCCATCTATCTGCAGAAGAACATTTGCACTTGAGTTAATCTTGCCTTAAATTTACCTCTGTATTTGAAGGTTTTTGATGTGTGTGTGTGTCTGTGTGTGTGTGTGTGTCTGTGTGTGTGTGTGTGTGTGTGTGTGTGTGTCTGCCTCACTTCCTGTGTCTCCTCCCTTCAGGTGGGTCAGGGTTGTGCCACGGCTCTCGCGCTGCTCTTCGATAAGGACCAGAGTGTGAAGTTTGTTCTGGACCAGGACCTGGTGGACGGCGGCCACCAGATGGTCTACTTCCACCCCATGACCAACGGCGCCACCATGGGGCTGCGACCCGACGACCTGCTGCGCTTCCTGCAGGAGACGGGACACGAGCCGGTCCTGCAGAGCTTCGAGTAGGACTCAGAGCTTCAGAATGCTTTTAAATGTTCCTGTGTGAGATTCTGCACATTAAAGGGGGCAGAGGCGCTTTTAAACCCGTTTCCTCGGTCCATCATTCAAAGATCCTTCTGTGAAAACCTCAACTCCTCTAAATGTAGACTTTGTAGAGTTTCTCGACTCCTGTGAGTCGGTGGAGAAACCTGTTTCCATTTCTACATGAAGTGCTGAAAGCAGTGACGCCGTGTGGTGCTGGGAAACCGGGCGAGACAGAACAGAGCAGCCAGCGGATTCGCTTCTAAATCCGACTGTTACAGCGTTACAGGCATCAGATAACCAGGACATATCTTGGCTAATTCAGCATCATAACATGGGCTCTGTGGAGCAACAGGTTTCCTCCCACTGGATGTCAGATACATGTGTCCCCATGTAGCTTCCAGTAGTGCCGTGGAGAGTGGATTCAGAAGCTCATTCTAAATAAGCTGTTGTTTGTGTAAGAGCTGCTCAGGTGCAGCATTCTGAAGCCTTTATCTGACACATAGAAAAGAAGGGTCCGAGCAGGAGGGGAGAAAAGCGAGAACTGAAGCTCTGTGTGAACCAGCGAGTGTAGCGAGCAGGCGCAGGATAAAGCCGGACGGACAGCTGCTCCGCCCCCATGCAGCCAGTAATGCAGTCTGTCAATGTTGCAGGCCCAGACGTAGTAAGAAAGAAAATGAGTGTAAGAAATGCAGTCATGCTCGTCCTCCTTCAGATCGAGGAGGTGAAGAACCTGTTTCCTAACACAGGCTGGTTTATTATGCCAAATGAAAGGGTTAAATTGCTGGTCGAGGTTGGAAAAAAAGGATTTATTGAAACACAATGGGACGTGTTGGAAAAGATATAAAAATTATATTATAGCTCGTTGTGGACCAGACCACCAGAACGAGGAGGGAGGGGAACACTGAGACCGGAGCGTACCATGACAGCAGAGGAGGCCAAACTCCGCTTCAGCTCTCAGCGTCTCCTCAGACTCATTTAATCCCCCAAAATGAGTTCATATCTACAAGTTTAGTCTTTCGGCCTTCAGTTTACATAATTTGACGTTTAATGTACAACACTGTCCCAGTGCAGCAGCGCTGCTAGCTAGCTAGCCTCTGCCTCCTGTAAGCTAACGCAGACTTTTATGAAACTGTTATTTTTCAGTTCTTGTTCAAAATTTGAAGTTTTCTCAACATTTGTTTGGTTAAATGTGGTTTTCATCACGAGCCTCCTGTGTCTGCCATGCTGCTGCCAGCTCTGAGCCAGCATTACACACAGATCCACTGTCTGTCAGCGGCGACGTCAGTACTTGGTTGTGTTTTGTGTACATGGTTCATGGCAGGAGTGGGTGCTCCTGTTGCTAATAAAAGATCTTTGATCAACACGGAAACGTTTGTGCTAATCACCGAAACCTTCATGCAGCTGATCAGCAGGTTTACAGCTGCAGTGAAGAGAAAAGTCACTTTATATTCGTCCTCACAGATTACATTTACTGGTTTTATTCTAAAAACTTTCTGTGACATTAATGCTGATTACTTTGAATTTGACTTTTAAAACAATAACTTTGAAAATCCTCAGACAGCTGATGTCAACATGTTTATTTACAGCCACACTTTATTCTTTACAGTCATGTTCTTCCATACAAAGTCACAAAGTCACGGTTTCCTCTGAATAAACAAACAGCCACATGATGCCTTTCATGGCCCACAGAAAAAAAATGGAAATTCCAGTTTTCAGAAGAGAAAACACACTCTGTAAACACACACACATTTACTGTTAATTCATCCAAACATTCAACACAATGATTCAAAAGAGGACAGAAAATATAAATTATGAGTTAAATGAAAACCGTCTCTCCGTCTCTCTGTCTGTCTCTCTGTCTCCGTTTTTTTTTACCTCGCTCTGAAAGCTGCAGTGACACCTGCTGTCCATTTATGATCTGAAATGCAGCGCTGATGGTTCAGTCTGCAGCTCCAAGTTCAGACACACAACATGACCACTTCCTGCTCGTTACTGATTGGCCACAGGAGACTCCCCCTCCTCCATCGGCTGACTGCCGAAGCCGCTGTCGACCTTGACGTCTGATTGGACAGAAATGATACAGGTGAGTGTGTGTGTGTGTGTGTGTGTGTGTGTGTGTGTGTGTGTGTGTGTGTGTGTGTGTGTGTGTCTGTGTGTTACCTGTGTTGTGTTTGCTGTCTCGCAGCTCGCTGTCTCTCAGCAGTCGGACTCCTTCTGTCAGTCCAAGAGACTGAAGAGCTTCCACCAGGCCTTCAACTGCACCTCCACCCAGCTGGAAACACACACACACACACACACACGCACACACACACAGGAGGATTGTAGCTCAGTGTTTGCTGCAGTACCTGGTCACACCACCAGGTGGAGTTCTTGTCTCTGTGTTTCATAGCTATTTGCTGCTACAGCTGACGCTAACTGGTCCAACTACAACCACACACACACTTCCTGGCTCCACCTGATTGGTCGAGCACAGTGGCTCTGACTTCCTGTTACCTTGTAGTGTTCCAGCAGGTGGCGGCAGGGAGTGGGCGTGTCCTGGTACAGGTGAGTCAGTGTCATCATGCCCAGCTTCTCTGCCAGCTTCCTCCACGGAACGTCTCCCACACTCAGAGCCTCCACCAGCCGGGACAGAGTGTCCTCGTCCAGCCCCCAGGACCCCACGTCTGCAGCACACAGACAGGAAGCTGAGCAGTGAACCCCTGCTGGGGACATGGACACAATGTGGACTTACAGGAGGACGAGACAAACCTTTACTGCTGCTCGCTCTGATCTTCTTACTGCTGTGACGAGACGACTTTGGACTCTGCCTGGAGTTTAACAGGTTCCTCACCTGAGGAGACGAACACATGAGGAAGAGACGAGGAGGAGACGAGGAGGAGGAGACAAGCAGAGAGCTGTCAGTGAACACGAAATCTTTTTTGGTCTTTTATTTTGAAGGTCCAGCTGTTACTTTTTGACACTTAGCCAGGTCCAGAGGAGTGTGTCCTGCTGCCGGTCTCTTCCGAGTGTTGATTGGCTGCGTGCTGGTTCCTTCTTGTTTGAGCTCCTCTCTGATTGGTTCATCCTGTTCTGGCTCTTCGTCTGAAGAGGAGCTGAAGAAGAGCGGCTCGTCGTTCTCCATGTTTTTATCAGCGCCTGGAAACCGTCCATGTTGTTACATCAGCTCTGCTCTGAGGTGTGTGTGTGTGTGTGTGTGTGTGTTTCAGTGTCTGACCTGCAGCGATGAGCATGGAGCAGAGCGTCGGCGAGCCCAGACTGGCAGCCAGGTGGAGCGGCGTGTTTCCTCCAAACGTGCAGGCGTTTACATCGGCCTTCAGCTACACACACACACACACACACACACACACACGATGTAATAACATGGACGGTTTCCAGTGGTGTGTGTGTGTGTGTGTGTGTGTGTGTGTCAGTGTCAGTGTGTGTGTGTGTCAGTGTCAGTGTGTGTGTGTGTGTCAGTGTGTGTGTGTGTGTGTGTTACCTCTGTGATCAGCGTGCACGCCACCTTGAACAGGTTCTCTCTGACGGCCAGGTGGAGCGCGGTGTTCCCACTCTTCTGCTCAGGTGCGTTTATCTTGGCTCCGCCCTCCACCAGCAGTTGGAGGCAGCGCTCGGCGTCCCTCCTCACAGCCAGGTGGAGAGGGTGAAGACCTGACGGAGACACAGACAGAAGGTGTCAGCTTGTGAGTCCACCTCTCGGGGGCGGCGTGATGTCAGCTGGCGGCGGCCTCACCGTGGTAGTCGGGCGTGTTGACCAGGTGGGCGTGGCGTTCCTCCAGATGAGCCAGCAGGACGCGCAGCGTGGTGCTGTCTCCGGCTAACGCTGCCAGGTGGAGGGGGCTGCGGCCGTCTTTGTCCACCATGCTGGGGTCAGAGCCCGCACGCAGCAGCACCTCCACCACCTTCACCTGCCGGGTGATCACCGCCAGGTGGAGAGGAGTCTGCAGCACAGGAAGGGGAGGAGTCAGCCGGCGGCACGAGGGCGAGTTTTATTGAAACATGCTGGTAAATCTACAGCTTAGCAGCGTCAACATGCTAGCTAGCAGTTAGCGGGCTGCTGGAGGGTTTGTTCAGAGCAAACATTAGCAAACAGTTAGCTACACACGGCTAGCACTGAAGATGTTAAGAGCTAGCTACAGCTGGAAGAAGCTAAGTGTGTGAGCTAACAGCTGAACCACCTGCTGGAGCTGGTTGGCCGTGTTGAGGATGCTCTGCTGCTGGCTGCTGAGCAGCGTGTGGACCAGCTGCTGGAAGACGGGCGTCTGCTGGTGGATGATGGCGAGGTGCAGAGGCCTGACGGACACAGAGACACGTCATGTGACCACACAGGTAACAGGAAGTAACGATGACGCGGCGGCCCGCGCGGACACTCACGTGTCTCCGTTGGCGTCCTGGATGCCGCAGAGGTGTCTCTGGACGGCCAGCAGGACGCGGGCGTCCCCGGTGCTGCAGTACTGCAGGAGGGCGGCGGCGGTCTGCCGGGCGCTCTGAGAGGCTCGGCTGTTGAGCGCCGCGGCTGAAAACACAATCAGCTGTTAATTGGACCAATCAAGCAGCAGGATGACATCATCAGCAGGGCGGCGCCTCACCGATCTGACACAGCTGCCGCTGCAGCAGCGAGGCCGTCTGCTGCTGGGCACCACCTGTCTGAGGGGCGGAGCCTGACATCTGACCTCCTCCACCAGTGCTGAAGCCTGTGAACCCTCCTGTGTAAAAGCCTCCTCCTGCTCCTCCTCCGTTCATCTGCTGGTGGAACTGGAATCCTGCTGGAGGACAAACAGCTGCTGATCCTGTTTTTAAAGACAGTTTGGAGCTGGATCATCTGTCTGCTGCATCACTACCTCCTCCTGCTGCTCCTCCTGCTGCTCCTCCAAATCCCCCAGCTCCTCCTCCTCCTCTTCCTCCTCCTCTTCCTCCTGCTCCTCCTCCTCTCCAGGACTCATAGTGAGGCATTGGCTTCTGCTTCTTCCTCAGCACCTCCTCTTTGTCTGCAGGAGCAGAAGGTGAAAACAAACACATTCAGTGAGTGAAGCTCCGCCTCCTCCGCCTGCAGAGACCAGCAGCTTCCTGTCTGACCTTGGACCTGTGGGATGTAAGTGAACTGTTTGGGGTCGCTGCTGTCGCCGGCCTTCTTCCTCCTCAGCTGCAGGAAGACGGTGACGGGCCGCTCGATCTCTGTGCTGTGATAGGCCGGCGTTTTGAACACGATGGCGTACTGAGGGGAGAGAGGGCGGAGCCACAGCTCAATCACCTGTTATTCTGATTTATTTACTTCCTGTTTGAATCTGACAGCTGTGATGTAAACAACAACAAACAACAGGAAGCAGCTGCTACAGGAAGTGAAAAATAAAAGGTTCCCCTTCATTAATCTGAATCACGACTGTTAGCTTAGCTTAGCTTAGCTTAGCTTAGCATAAGCCTGCAGAGCTCAGACTGAATTTTGTTTCCACTGCTGTGAATTATTAACATCAACATGCCTGCAGACAGTTTGGAGGAATTCCCCTCAGAGAGAGATTTCCAACAGCTGCTGTGCTTTCAAAACACACACACACAGACAGACACACACACATAAACACACACACACACACACACACTCTGTACCTGCTTGTGAACGTCGGTGGGTGAGAAGTCTCCGAACGCCTCCCAGCATCCGTCATCGTCCTCTTCATAAAAACGGATCTCGATGTCGTCTGCGGAGCACAGAGGCATGATGGGATATCTCTCCAGTTCAACAACAGGAAAGAAGTGACAGGTGGCGTCTTCCTGTCTGTGTGAGTGTGTCACCTTTCTGGACTTTGTCGCAGAGCAGGAAGATCTCGTCTCCTCCGAGCACCGAGCCGCACGTCTTATCCATCCTGGAGATCTTCAGGTTGGAGGCGTTCGGGGACTCTACGGACACACAGACAGCTGAAGATGGCGGCGGCGTGCTCTCACTGAATGAAGACACCTCCTGCATGCTAACGCGGTGTGTGCGTGTGTGTGTGTGAGACTCACTGCTGTCGTAGATGGGGTTGGACACGACGGGCTTCAGCGCCCGCGTGAAGCCTCCGTTGCTGTCCTGCAGGTACGCCGTGAACTTTAACCTGACGATGTTCAGGTCCATCACCTTCCCCAGCTCCTTCGCCTCCTTGTGGATGGAGGCCTCCTCTGCGTCTGGACACAGACAGTGTGTGTGTGTGTGTGCGCGCTCACATGTTGTGTTGTGTTGTGTAGCACGGGTCAGGTGTGTACCTGTCAGGTGACAGTGCGCTGCTTTCTGCCTCTTCCTCTCCTCTCTCAGCCTGCGGGTCAAAACCTCCTCCACGGCTTTCTTGGTCACATGGAGAATGCCCAGGTTACTGAACCTACAGGAAGTGACATCATCACAGGGTTAATGTCGAACCGGCGGCGGCTTGTGATGCGGCCGTGTGATTGGATACTGACGATGCGGTGAGGTCGTTGGGGCCGATGTCGAGCGTGCAGGTGCCGTTCTCGGTGCAGTGGCGCCCCACCAGGCTGTGGGGGTGGATGCGGGGCGGGTCCATGTGCGACACCAGCTGCACCTCCACCCGCGCCTGACCCACGTAGTTATTGATCTGTGAAAGGTTTCATGATCAGTGACGGCTCTGAGCTGAAGGGGGCAGCACAGCGCCCCCTGCTGTCTGCGCTACCGCTAAAGTAGGTTTGGCTACATGTAACAACAAGACAGACAAAAATCAGAGGAACTCATTTGTGTTTGTGTTTTCCAATGGTCCTTAAACACATCACGTGTGAAAACAAATCTGAACTCAAATATTTCATCAAACCATTAAAAATAACAAAAACACAAACAAAACTCTGTGAAAACAAAACTCAGCAACCAGCAGGAAGTCATGATGGAGTCACATGACCAGCAGCGTTCACAGAGCATCTGTCTGATGGTACCTTCACGGTTGGGTAGGTCCGTCGGTTCTTCTCGCTGGAGGCTCCTGGAAGTCCACCATGTGACGGCCCCTCACACTCATAACGGAAGCGAAAGCCCCTCTGAGAACACACACACACACACACACACACACACACAGATGTGAACATAAGTATGATGACTGTTTATTCAGACAAGCGTGTATTTTTCAGGTTTAACTGTTTGTCACATGACCCTCAGAAACTCCCTGATCTCCTGCTGCTCAGTCCTGTGTCGCTAAATGACTGCTGGGAAAACCCGGCAGGATAAAAGAAGTGACTGTTACAGTGTGTGTGTGTGTGTGTGTGTGTGTGTGTGCCGTCAGGTTCTCACACAGACAGGAAGTGAGGCGTGTCTCACCTGTTTGGGCTCCTCGATGATCTGAATGTATGGACCGTGAGCTGAAACACACACAGCACAGTTACACTCTGTCTGAGAGCTGAACGATCACTCCTATTGATCCTATTGATCACTGATCAATAAGGCTGCTTACCTGTCTCAGGTATGTAGGGCTCAGTCTTTATGTCCACTGGAGGGATGTAGTCGTATGGCATCAAATGCAGCTGCAGCTGGAAAAAACACAACATGTCAGTGAACGCACCGTCATAAAAGTTACTCAATCAATAAACATTTATCAATATTTACTGATTGTAAGAATGAAAGAATTTGAAACAGACTCACGTCGTTGTCGTAGGCATTGATGAATGGAGGCTCCGTCATCCTGCACAGAGAGCAGAGACGTCACACACACACACACACACACACACACACTTCCTGTGTGTCTGATCAGGAAGCTGCACTAACTGTCTGACCTGAGTCACTTCAGATCTGCTCGACTGTCACAAGTGAAGCTCCGAAGTCAACAAACAAACAAACAAACAAACAAACAAACAAACAGAGTCTAATCTGCAGCAGTTTCACTTTCACATGACGGACGAGAAACACTCGAACACAACAGCTCCCTCTCTCTCTGTTCCTCTTCTGCTGTTTTTCTCTCTCTCTCTCTCTCTCTCTCTCTCTCTCTCTCGTTTTACCCCCTCTCCGCCCGCAGCCTGTTTTCAGTCACTTCCTGGAAGTGGCCGAGTGGAGGAAAACCCCCAGAATCCCAGAGCAGCTCTGAGGGGGCGGAGCTACAGGCAGTGACCTCACTGTGCTGCTGACAGTGAAGCACATGAGAAACAATAAGACTGAAACAATATGAAAGATTTACAGGCTGTAAAAACTAAAAGAAGAGACGAAAAAACATTTAAATAAAATAACAAATATTACATAGATTCTGACAAACATCACATCATTAATTAAACCTTTAAAACCAGGCAGGCTAAACGCTAACTAGCTTAGCTTAGCTTAGCTCAGCAGCAGCAGCTGTCTGCAGACTGACTGGCGGATCTCACACAGATCAACACAAAAACCTCCATAAGAACAGTGAAGTGCACAGGAGAAGAAGACGGAGCTGAACAGACCTGCAGCCTCACTGGATCCTGATCTGAGCCTCTGAGCTTCACCTCCATCAGACTTCCTGTCACAGACTGACTCACATGTGAGCGGGGACGGCCCCTTCTGGCAGCCGGCCAATCACGCTGCAGCTCATTAACATAAAGCCACAGCAGACGTGCGAGCAGAAACCCCGCGGGGAAGTCTGAGGTGCTTTCACTGGCTTTCTGTGAAACAGCCTGACGGGACATTTGAACACCTGAAGAGGAGCTCCGCCCCCTCAGGGTCTCACACACTCCTAAAGCTCAGCTCCAAACACAAACCAACAGGCTGCCCGCTGAGCGCCGCACTGCATGATGGGAAACAACTTTCCACCAGGTGCGCTGTGTGAGACCTGACCCTGATGGGAGCAGGTGTTGAGCTGCTGGTTGCCAGGGCGACACAGACAGATCAGCTGATCACTACAGCACACAAACATCTGTCAGTCAACCAACCAACCAACCAATCAATCAATCAATCAATCAATCAATCAATCAATCAATCAGCGCCTAAAGGGATGCTAAAGGTTGCGATCAGTCACATGACTCTGCAGGCAGATCGTGGAGCTTCAGCTTCAGAGACAAAATGATCAATGAAGAAGCTGATCGGGGTTTTATTGATCTGGTCTGTGTGGAGGTGACGAAGAGGCAAGTGAACCATCTCACCTCTTCACTGTCTCTGACACACACACACACACACACACACACACACACACACACACACACACACACACACACACACACACACACACACAGAGAGAGCT
>JAVQJX010120572.1:0-14228 GCA_036025115.1 Ambassis agassizii | reverse complement strand
CTGTGTACCTATTCATTGTGTTATTATTGATGGAAACTGAAGCAGCTGATATAAGTGTGTGTGTGTATGTGTGTGTGTGTGTGTGTGTGTGTGTGTGTGTGGGGGGGGGTGATCAGTACATTTTCTTTTTTTTGTTACTAAGTACTCATTGTTAGTGTTAGAGTGTTTAACAGATGTTTTATAAAGCTGCTCAGTCTTTCTTTAATTACTTATCAATAGTGGAAATTTGTATTGACACCGACCTGTCAGAGCTGGACCTTTGTAGTTGTCAGTTATCTCAAAGGAAGGCCCCCTCGGACACCAACTGGATCGATCCAAAAACACAATTGAGAGGCCTTCGGGGGCCCGCAATGTTAGTCCTGGAGCATGTGGGCCAGAAAAAGGAGAAAGCAAGCAGAGGATCTAAAGACTTCTTCATCAAGAGGGTGGAGGGGGGGGGATCGATAGGGCCTGCTGGCCTTTGACCTGAGGGAGACAGGCAGAGCGGCAGCAGTGGTAGTCTTAAGCCCCTGTGAGTGTCAGGATCACGCTGTGAGGCCTGACACTGGCTATGACACACTCAGGGCTTAGAGTGACATTGACCTGGCTGCAAACATACACAGACGCACAAAGCTCGAAAACACACAGAAAGAACTATGAGAGGATCATTTTACCAGAGCCAGAAGCAAACGTTTAAATCATCCATTAGTCTGAACTGCAAATGAAGAGATGCAATTTTTTTTACTCCTCCTCATTAGCTTCCAATTAGTTTCTTATGATCTCCTGTGCAGCCCCTGGGAGCAGCTACACCAACAGATCAATACAACGGACTGAGTGAAGATCAGTCTCTTTAATTGGGACGAGAGTGCTATAGATTAAAGACGGACAGGCAGCTGTGGGCGTCCCCCAGGGGTCAAGGGCACCCAAAGACTGGGGGGGGGGGGGGGGGAGAAAACAGACCTTTTCAAACCCAGTGACTAAACACACACTATTTGATAAAGGATGAAGTTAAGCAGACGATCAAACTCGGCGAAGAGAGGAGCTGTGATTTAAGTATGTGCACACATTGCAGACTTTTGATGGAAGGAGATGCAACAAGAAGAGCACAGAGAGCGAGTCAGAAGCATCTCGAAGTTATTTGACAATTACGTAAAAAATGTCATTTCATTTTACAACATGGAGACAGAACCTGCAGAGTCAGTCCGTCACTCCACCAGTGATACAAGTCCTCTACCTGGAGGTCTGGCCCGACGGATGGGCCTGATACCCGCAGCAGCCCTGTGATTGTGACACTACTTCTGCTATTTCAGACTAGTCACTACTTTTAAACTCTAAAGATCCTGCTGGTTCCAGATAGCTCTGGATCTTAACATAAGTGGTTATCGGATGATTTGGAAACTAATGCCTGTAACTCCTCACTTCTTCCTCTCGTGATGGTCTGAGGGCAGACGAGGCACTACAGGCTCAGCAGCCACCTGTTTGTTTCTGAAGAGGGAGTGCAAGACTCTCGCTCAGACAGCCGCCGTATCAGCAACATCACTGCACGTCTGCCAAAACTGCCTCAACCATCTCAAGTGGAGCAGCAACTCTATTCCGAACTCCTGAGCCCCGCACTTTGTGTGTAAGGGAGAGCCCTGCCACAGAAACTCACTTCCACCGCTTGTATTTGTGGCCTCTCATTACCCACAGCTTGTGGCCATAGCTGAGCAGAGCAGAGATACTTGAGCTCCTCCAGATGAGGCAGTAACTTGTCCTCAGTTCAACTCTTTATGACTTCTGATTTAGAGGTGCTGATTCGGATCCCTACCATGAAGCCAGCAGGACCACATCATCCACAAGATGTAGGGACATGATCCTGTGGCCCCCAAACTAGACCCCATATCCCCCTTTGGCCACACTAAAGACAGCCATGATAGAGTCAAACTTCTACTGGAAGCTAGTCTGACTTTCTGACGGCAATATGAACCGGGCTCCTGCCCTGCTTATAGAGACTGACTGGTCCATAGCAATGGACCCAGCACCCCATAATGCCACAGCACGCCCTTCAGACTCACCACACCCACTTTAGGATGCCCCTGTTGCTGGGTTTTGTCCTGCATAGATCTTACTGGGGAGAAAAAAAGAGGCTAATGAAAACAAATGATTTCTACAAATTACAGTCAGGAGCTTAAACAAGTCATTTTTGGTTTCTAAATAAGTTGCTTAACTAATCAGTATCAGCAGTGTGTTTCTTTGCTCTGGCAGAGATAATGCAGCCCTCCATCTCCCAGCATGTGGTCAGTTTCGGGGCCCCGGCCCACAGCTTCCCCCTCGTGACCCCCGCTAGTCAAAGGTGATCACAGGGGAGAGAAAGAGAGAGGCACTGATCGAATTTGATAATGAAGACGACCCCTCTAAGCTGCTTTGCTCCACATGTTCAAAATCTCTGGAACACTCAATAAACACTAGGAAGCCCCCCTCCATGTCACTGGAACATTGTGTAGGTATTGATCCCAGCTAACTGGATCTTTTAATACCTGGGGTCTGTGGCCCGGCCTGGGGAAATGCATACTGACATGTGAAGAAAGGATGGGCCTCTCAGTTTAGCATTTTTCTCTCCTATTTTTCTTCTTCTTCTTCTTTCTTTCTTTTTTTTTTTTACACTTTACACATCTGCTGAAGAAAGGAGAATTTACACCAGCTGCACCTGCTGTTAAAAGGACATATAGGCAAGAAGAGGCCCAGAAAAAGCTGTCACACTGTCAAAAACTATTTGTGCAGCAAGGCAGGAAGAAGTACGCACATCTATCTCTGAACTAAAAGAAGCAATAAATACAACTGCACATTCAAGTGAACAACCCAGAATATGAGCCGTGCTTCAGTACAAGGATCAAATTTTTGGATATTAATGTGGTTTTGGATTTAATGCAGGAATTTGAAAAAACAAAGCAAACTATAGACTCTAAACTCTAAACGTCAGATTAGTTTGTTTTTTTAAGAAAAAGCTTTAAATGTTTCTGCAGAAGTTTTGTCTTAAATCAAGAACTTGAGGCTTCGAGCTCATCATTAGAACTGGTCCTACTGGATGCTCCACAAACCGTTCCACTGACTGACTTGTTGAAGTTTGTGTGGTCTCTTCAAGAGCTTTTGAAAATGTAGATATCCTGCGGCTTCTCAAAGGGCACAGAACCAGTAGATTGTAGTCAAAAGGATGCTCAGTAGCAGCAGCACTCATTCAAATGATAATCGAATGAAGGTTTGAAAACATGCACGGAAAACACCACAGCCTGCACTGCTGTCACAAGAACAAGCAGGTGTACTCCATAATGTGTACTTAGCATCTTAGTGAGGGGTATAAAACATACTCATGTACTGCTGTCATGTGAGGGTAACGTAATATGTAAAAGCACAACAGTATTTCTAATACATTTTAATAGAAAAAGATAAACAACCAAGTCATTTCCAACATAAAACAGCACAGGTTAGCTGATAAATGATGATATAAGTAAATGACCCACAACACTGAACCTAAATTAGTCTTTCTTTATGGAGGAATAACATGTCAGATCTGCTGTCACAGAGAGTCCTGTAGGTTTTATTTCATGCAGTGTGGTTATTTTCCATCAACTACACTGAACAAATGCAGAGACGTTACTGCTGTGGGTCTTTTTTTTTATATAAACAAGTATTTTAGGATTTGTCAGGTTTGAAAAACCAACAACCAACAGAATATTAACAAAATAAGAGCCTCTACATAAACGAAGAGAGTCAGTGACGACATGTGCAATGTGAAAAAAAAAACACACACACAAGTGCATTTTATACGACTTCAAATGCACTTCAGTATAACTAAGAAGAAGAAGTGATGTGTTTGTCATAAGAAGTCAATGCCTCACAACACACATGAGGTACTCAGACTTGGGCCCTACACAACAAGAGCATCTCTATATAGTGCAATTTTGGCTGAAGATGCAGCCTGGCATATTAATCATCACTGTTCAAAGCAGACAATGCCCCCGGTGTCCTACGGACAGGTGTTATTCAAGTGTGAGACCTTCGAAAAGACACCGTTCAAAACGAACAGAAATATGTTTTAACTAACATTATTTTGCACTGAAATATCAAGAAGGAAATGAAAATACTGTTATTATTTGTTATTTAGGCTCCTATTGCTTTGAAGGGGGCTCACAGCTCTTCCCAGCAGATACAGCAGATAGTATCAACAGTGAACTCCTCTCTGGCTTTTTCTGCTGTAACCTGAACCATCGAACTCTAACCTGCAGGTCTTCTGAGAGTCTGTGTCTCCCTGCAGTGGCAGAAAGTCATACTGAGGAAAAAGGATGAGAGGGTTAAAGGTCATCTTTTGACCTTTCCGTCTTCCTTGATCTTCCAAATCATCAGCTCCATGCAGGCGGCCGCATCTTCACTCGAGTCGTGGCCCTCCACTGGAGACACATGAGAGCAAAATATTCAGCATGTTACATCAGTCTTGAATTAGAAATTAGCCTGTAAATATGAAGACCTGGCTCTTACAGTCACATTAATATTGAGGTTTTTTGGCATTCAGCCATTTTAATACACACACATTTTTGTCAAACCAGCACAATTACCAACATAAGTGCTGCCTTTAATACTTAGGTGAAAAAAAGCACAAATAAAACAACCACAGTTGATGATTGCGCTGTTAACTCCAAACGACACATGAAAAATGATGGAACAGGGTTTTAAAGGTCAAGTATTTTACTCTCAGTAAATCCAGGAACAGCTGGTTCCCTGACCTAGCAGTTCTACCTGGTACAGACACATCTTCATGTAAATAAGATGGGAGTATTTAAAACTAGTGACAACATGTTAAAAATCAATCCTGAGCCAAAGAGCAGGTGGAACATGATGCACTTTTCTGCTGATCAGTGCTGAAAGTGGTTCCAACAGTGACACCTGCTGGTGACATGGCCTCAGTGCAGTCACACTAACTACAAGACACAAGTTTCCTCTCTCATACACTCTCATAATGTTTCCACCAATTTTCAAGTTTCATTTATTTTTTAATCAAACTTGTCTTCTTGTCTGTTAGAAATGGAGATTATGTGGAAGCTTTGGGACGCTACAAAGGACACAATAGTAATATTCTGACTTCTGAATCAGAGTGAAAGATGTAACAATAAGAAGAGTGGATTAAATTGCTACAGAAAAAAACCAAGACAGTAAAGCAACACCATAACAACTGTTCCACGTCTCCTGAGCTCTCTCACCGTTGTCCTGGATGATGCGTTTGAGGTGGTCGGCCATCAGATTCTTCAAGGCACGTTTGTAGGGCAAACCAAGGCGGTGAGGAAACACAATGGCCGTGTCAACAACCGAACTGTGGATGAGCTGAATTTAAGACAGACAAAAAAGTTACATTAAAGCTGTTTTTACAGCTTTTAATTACCAAACGAGAAACACCTCAAACTTCCAGCATGATGAGAGGCCACTGACTTATCAATCGACCATCATATCAGGCTCATCAGAGTGTCACAAACACAATGACACATTGTGGAAAGTTTCGTTTTAAACAACTCACTGTACTGTGCATAGTGTGACTTATATGAATAAATGTGGCAGCTCACCTTCAGAGCGAGCAGGTCACTCTCCAGACTGTGTCCTAGGAGTATGGATTCAGCACTGAACATACTGAGCAGCACAGCCTGAACATCTCTCAGCGTGATGGTGGTGTTCTCCAAGTCCTCCTCTGTTACACCTGAAAATCTGTCACACACACACAACATTTTTTTTTAATTTTATATACTTTCCCTTACAGGGAAATTTAAATCACTCCTATACATTTTTTTTGTCATGCATACACATCACACACCACACCAATGTACATGCACATGCATAAAGGAGAGGAGAAGTGGGGGCAGCGCCACAAGCAGCCAGAACCCTGAGCAGGTGGGGGGTTCGGTGCCTTGCTCAAGGGCACCTCGGCAGTTTCTCTGAGGTGAACTGGCACCTCTCCAGCTACCCGTCCACCTTCATGTGTCTTGGTCCAGGGCTGGACTCGAGCCGGCGGCCCTCCGCTTCCAAGCCCAATGCCCTATAGACTGAGCTACTGCCGCCCCTCAAACATACTTTACTCTCAGCCAGAATATCAGTCTGGAGGATAACAGCTTAGCAGATTAAACATGGTCATGATCCACACAGAGGAGCGACTCACCGCGTGTTGTAGTCGACCACTTTGCTTTCAGGTTTGACAAACGTGTCGTAGACAACTTTCAACTCTGCGTCGATGACCGTCACCCTGGTCAGCTCCAGACCCTGCTTTGTGTAACACTGTTTCCAATGGTAGGGACAAAATAAAGTAAATGTGATGCTGAAGCACACACACACAAACCACTGTTTAAAGGATGTTTAAATGACAATGTTTCAACATTTAAGACTCATTGAACTCACCATCTCACAGTCCAAAGCAAAGACGCCCGCGTTCCCGTTTGGTGGTAGACTTTTGCTGAACGTCGAGACATAGCCGTCCAGAGACTCTTTCCGCCCATCCTGAACATGTTGCTGTGAGAACATGAAATGTTTCAGTCAGGTGTTTTTAAACCACGAGGGCGCAAAATTAGGTTGCACAAAATAATCAGCCGTTACACTGAATTTGTACTAGAGAATATGTGTGGTGGGGTTGTATGAGGCATTTGCATCATCATGCAGCTCTTCTCTGTGATTCTGGAAAATTTCAGGACTGTAGTGTGTAAAAAAGGCAGTGTGTGGCAGTAGTGAGCAGCCATTGGATGACCATTAGAATCAAAATGTTTCTCAGTGGGCCTCGTTTTTGTCTTCACACTACTCAAAGGAAGCATCCCTGTTGTGTTGTCATGTCATGCTGTGCTAAGTTCACATGATACCTTGGACATCTGGCATCCTGGAGCGCCCACTCCTGCCATGCAGCAGCTGTAGCTGGTTTCCCAGCCTCCAGCAACTAGCAGAGACACAGAGGACAGCAGTGAATACATAACACAGTTTAAAGCCTGTCACACTAAATAAATGCAAATATACCTTTGTGTCTGCGCAAACGACCCCAGTGGAAGCTACATTCCTCTTTCCGCACGCAGTTGCCGTTGACGTTGATCTTATACTCGGCACCACAGCGACAGCATATTTTGGTGAATGCTGTGAAAAACATAACAGGGCTCTTCAACTGAAAATCACCAGCATAATAACACATTACATAGCAGTGATGAGAGAGGAGGATGTGGTTACTCACGGTCTGCGATGGCCTTTTTCTCTGGGAGGTTATAAATGATGGCCTTTCCTGTGGCCTCTGGGTTTGTTCTTGGGTATCCGTGCTCCTGCAGCTGTTCCTCTGTCATCAAGTACGCCTTCAGCTTCCTGTACAGTGTGGCTCCTATCAAGAGAGAAAGAAACACATCTTCAATGCTGTCTTTGTGAGCTATGATCAGACATATTGATGAGTGATCAGTATTTGTTGAATATTTTCATTGATTCTTTTGTCTACATAGTGTTACCAGTGTGCAAAAGCTTTCGTTTCTATGGCAACTGTGGCATGAAAACATAACACTCTCCTGCAAACATTACATCTGGCCAATCTGCTTTGTTGCAGTGATTAGTGACTGAGCTATAATCAGATTAATTTGAAAATAAATAAACAAATACGACAGTATTGTTATTAAATCCACTGAAACATTATGTTTAGTTTAATGATAAAACTAGTAAATGTGATCCATGTTTGAAATTAAATGAAATAGATTTATGAGTTAATTTCCTGTTCCAGCTGTTGAAGTGTGTGTCCCATCAGATGTGCGGTCATGGGACAGATTGTTGGTGATAAATGGGATCTGGAGGTTGTCACAAGGCTGTTTGATGTGCGCCTCTGTTCACTGTAAAACTGCCTGAACACCTCGCAGAGTAAACAAACACTCACATGTCTCTGCTCCACACGACTCTTTTTATCATTTCTAGGTAAAATCTGCAGTTTTTGGTCAAGTGAAGAAACAAAGAATGAGCAAAAAGGGTCAAGAACTGATCATGGAGAAGCCACAGTATATTATTTTCTTCCTCACCGCTGAGTTTCTCCTCCTGGTGTTTACCCATCCTGTTGACAGTGAAGCTTGTTGTAGCAGCAAGTCGACCTCCCAGAACTTCTTCATGAGACTGTGGCCTCCTTTTAGCTAAAAGCGCCGGACGCTCTGCAGAAAACACACACACACAGCATTCAGATTCAGCACAGCTCTGTATAATGGTGCTAGGACTGAGATGTCGTACTGGTGACAGGTGACGGACAGGAGCTGCTCTTGTCCCGCAGCTTCTTCAGTGTGTTGACAGCTACACTGAGGTAGATGTTCTTACTGTTACTGCGATCATACACCAGCTTCTCCTCATCAAGGGCCTGAAACAATCACACTTCGGTCAGTGATAAAAAAAAAAATGTTTCCACCAAGAGAACAACTGAAAGCTGCTCGGTGTGCAGCATACTGTACCATCTGGAAGGCGGCGTCCTCTGATGGGCAAAATTTCACACATTCATCTATGAAAGTGTTGAGGTAGCGCTGACGGATGTTGGTGGGAATTTTGGCCCCAAACTCAGTGGGAATGATGGGGCGCTTCATTGTAGAGCTCTGAAACAGATTGAGCCAAAAAAAAAAAAAGAAAATGTAGCTGAAGTTTGTCTTTTTTTTTTTTTGATAAATTGCACAAACAACAACAACAAAGAACTTTAGGACACCTTCAGAGTGGGTGTGTGTGCCACCCTCTTCTGCATGACGGTAGATGTCGTCTTGGACAAAATGCCAGCAGTGGTTTGGCCTTTAAGGCTCTGATGGGCCTGACTGGGGGATAACACTCGACTGACAGCAGGCTTAGCATCTGCAGGACCTGCTTACACAAAAACAGATACCATCAGCCTTTACCTGGAAATGAAAGAAGATTTGGCTCAAGTACACCTACAGTACGGGAACTCGTACTCGTCTGGGATGATGCTGTATGTGGGTTAGGACGGTGAGCTATTCTCTTCTTCTCTCCAGGAAAGCTGGGGCTTGAGCAGTGCGAGGCAGTTTTGACTGAAGCAGAGAGCTGAGCAGCTTGCTGCTGCGCTAACTGCATACGCTGGTAGCAGACCTCCTGGGCGGAGAGTCTTTTATACGGCCGTGCCGCAGACTTAGAAGGCGCATCGGTCTGAAAAAAGAAACAACGAAATGAAATGACAGCATTCAGCTACACATGCTAATTTAGCCATCAAGTATCTTTCTGTACATATTTAACCTCATGTGCTGCATGTGAGTCATTTATTGATCATATGTGCTAAATTATGCTTCTCAAAACAAACTACATTTTTCACATAACCCTTATTTCTTTATACATTTATATGACATACTGAGGTAAATACGCTGATTAGACTACAACTTTCTCTGCTGACTAATTAGCTTCCCACCCCTGTAGAAACAAAAACAACTGCTTGTTTACAGTCAGGTCAGGCTGACTGGAAAACCCCTACAGCAATCAATTCCATTTTTCATCTTCTGTTTTTACCCTTTACTTCCTTGTTTGTTATAATGCTTCTTCAGGTCCTACCTAAACTGAAAGCTAACATGTCACAGCAGGTTCTGAGGGGGAATTTTCTTCACTTCCTGCCTCATCACAGATAACACATCCAAATCAGAGAAGGCCAGATTTATTGAAGTTTATATATTCTTATTTCCATACTGTTAGTATTAACTTTTTTACCTGCTTGTATGGAAATTTTTATCCTTATAAACAATTAAGCAAATGTGTGTCATATTTGTATATAAAGAACTATAGTCTGTTTTATAGACCACTGTGATTACTTGTTTGTGTAGTAAAATGCTGTGCAAAATTACACACAAGTGCCCTGTCAGATAAAGAGTGAAATCAGCTCCACACACAGTGGCTTCATTTATTCCTGACTGTGGGATTGTGGGGGGAAAAAAATCAAGGTGACACACTTACACTTCCTTTGGCAGCAAAATGGGAGACTCTCTTCTTTTGACCGGGGAAAAGAGTGGTTAAAGTGCTCTCTGTGCTTTTCTCCTCCTCTAAATCCCTACAGGGCTGAGAGGAGACAACATGGCAACCTCATTTAAATCCCATATCCACAGTGACATTTACAAGAATATGACTCCAGTGAGAAAAAAAACAACCATTACCTGCTTAGCTTGCCTTCCCTTGTCTTCCATCTTGACATCTTTGGATTCATTGAAGATCCTCAAACACTCCTCCATGGGATCAGAGTCAAAGTCCAAATCATCCTGGAAACTGGAGAGGTCGATTCGGACGCTGTCAATCTCCTCCCCGGCCGCTCTGCTACACTCCACAACCTCATCATCAGAAGAAGATGGAGTCCGCTCCGACGCTTTCCTCTTGCTCAGACGTCCCCTCTTTATAGCATCAATTGATTTCCTCACCAGTACTTCCTCAACTTCATCGTCTAAATCCACCTCCATGGGTTCTGCCTCGTCTGCACTCTCATCTCCAAACAGATCAGCGTGGCTCAGACTCAGACTTTGCCGTTTCTCCTTAAGTCTCTTCCCATTTGATGAGCTGCTGTTTTGCTTCACTTTATCTTTGCTGCGTGCTGGACTTCCTTTACTGCTACTAGAACTGCTTTTACTAATTTTCTTTATGTCTTTGTCTCTTTTACTATCAAGTTTACCGTTTTTGTGTAGGTGCTCTTTATGCTTGCTGTGTTCTTTCTCTCTGTGTGATGTTTTGAGTTTCTTGCTGGCACCATTTTCTAAATCTCTGTCTTGTCTGCTGGAGTCTGTTCGAACAGATTTGATCTTACCATCAGTTCTCTTTTCATCTCTGCCTTCCCTCTGAACTTTATCTGACATCTTAACTTTTATCATATTTTTCCCATTGTCTTCCTTCCCATGACTCTTGTTCTCCTTCTTTGCGGAGTCCAGGTTTGAGTTCTTTATCGTGCCTTTGTCTTTACTGCTGCTGCTACTTTTACTACTATATGATTTGTTTTTGTCCTTCTCAAGTTTATGTACTTTCTCAGGTTTACTGCATTTATCATGGCTCGTTTGACTAGCCACCTTTTTTTTCTCTAGGCTGTCCTTTCGATGTGTGTCTGAGTCTCGTAACAATTCCTCTTTATTTCCTTGTGTCAGTGCCAAAATTTCAGTCCTCTCTCTCTTCCCAATAACTTCTCCAGCTGGCCCACTGTTGCCTTTTCTCTGCTGGAGATTACTAAGTGAGGTGGGTCGATACTCTGTTCCAGAGCTCTCCCCATCAGATTCAGAGTAAGTGTATTTTTTTGTGTCTACAGTCTGCTGCCGTGGCCTTTTCACAACAACAACAACACTCTCCTCATCAGACATATCAGACGCTGCTGGTCTGTGTGCCTTGCTGCTCTCTGTCCTAACAGGTTGGGCAACCTCATCCTTCTTACTTTTCACTGCAATTCCAGCTGAATAATTGGACAACGGGTCATACTCCATGTCTGTAGAGGGTCTAGAGTTATCCACAGTATATTTGCACATAGTGGAGGATGTGCTGTTTGAATACTTTGGGGGAGAGGAGAGTTGCTGTGTCTGAGTTGAGGGCTTTTTCAAAGAAGTAGGAACATATTCCATGGAATTGCTGCTGTGCCCCTGATTGTCCAAATCCAAGGTGTACTTGCTGCAGCCAGGGGTGGGATTGTACCCTCCAGATGAGATCTGATAACTCCCGGGGTCATAAGCCAAGTGCGAACCTTCTGCTTTTCTTTTAACAGATTCAGATGAAGACAAACCCTCACTTGGATTGTAGGGTTCGTCTCCAATTCGAGAGAGCTTCCTCTTTTCCCTCTCCACCTCACTGCGGACTTCCTCAATGGCCTTGTTGACCAGCTCCAAAGCACCACTGATGTCTCCTGACGTACCTGGCTTTCCATTCTGCTGCTCCTGCGGTCTCACTACCTCCGGGTTGAAGGGATCATAACCTTGGTCTGTGGAGATGCAAAATAAACATTATGTGGCAACAAAATCTCGACTCAAGAGGCAGTTATAAAGTTCTAATAGAGATGCATCACTTAGGTCAGAGCAGATTTTAATGTGATGTATCCATACAATAACAAAATCCCATATCTGTCCCAACAGTTCTATGGAGAAATTACAAAGATTCTAAATATAGGATGGCAAGTAAAAAAAAAAAAAGCAGAAAAAATGATCAGTGACACCACAGCGCGAGCAGGTTCTTTAATAGCTTGATGTGACCTTCTCAACATATCTCCATCTATAGCAAAGGAAAAAGCCAGAGATCTGTGACAGCTACAAATCAGTGACAAAAGCGGAAACCACAGTGTCCATCTCCTGAAAATAATGCCGCAGAGTTTCTGCCAAAGCTCAGACAAGGACATTGTATCATCTCAGCTTCTACAGACCCAATCCAAGAAACGTGAAAAAGAAGCTCAACAAACACAGAAAGCCTGTTAACTCTTGCCATGCCTTGTAAACTCACCCCACCTCACCTACACCTCTGAGCACCAGCCAAACTCCGCCCACCTCCACCCAAACTGAATCCACCCCCCAACCCTACAAACAGACCTGCACTGCAACACTTTATCCCCCAAGGGGACTACCTGTTTACCTGTTTTTGTTGCAATATTATTAGTAGTACCAGAAGTGCAATAATACTTTTGACTACCCGACTACCTCATGCACGTTTTGCACACGCTAACCTGGCCTGTTTATAGTTTACTGTTATTTTATGTAGATATTCCGTGTGTATTTAGCTTATATTTCTATTTTATTTTATTCTACTATTGCTCTTCTTTTTTGGCCAAACCGGGACCACAGTTCTAATTTCGTACCATCCACATGTAAATGTAAACTGGTATGACAATAAAGTTCCTTGAACTCAGAAACAGACCTAAACAGATCTGTCTTTTTAGGCATATCAACTCAGTGACTACATGGTTCTGAGAGCAGTGGCATCATACAGACTATACCAAAGTAGAAATTGGAAAAAAAGTGACTCCCATCTGTGGTGAGGACTGAATCCATTATCATAGTTATACATTGTATTGTACAAAAAATAGATTATGATACAAGTTTGGAATCATTCCACATAGAAGTACATGTGGCAGATACATACATCATGAACATGTGTTAATATTCTTTATACTGATACATGCATGACTCCACCTGCTCTTGATTCTGTTCTCGCCCTCTTTTCTATACATTGGGTCTCAAGAAAATTCTGAGTTCAGGATTTAAAGGTATACAATTACACCTTTAGATATTACAATTTTTGTACTTTGTAGGGAATCTAATATCCCTGATGGGCTCATTTATGTTGTCGCATCACAGCAAACACACTGATGCTGCAGTGGGAAAAAGCACAGGTGTAATAATGACGCCTGAAGTCCCTGAAGCTTTTGTGCATAAGGCCATCATTAATACACCTGTGCTCTCTTCTCCCCCCCTTGATGACGACCAGACATGTGAGCTGTGCATGTAAGTGTCACAGAGTGGTTTCCTTCTTCAGTTTTCACACATTTTCAGACCTGTGCTTCCACTCCACGTCGACTCAACCGGCACAGCTTGGAGACATTAAATAATCACATTCTGTGTTTCAAAAAACAACACCGAGCACCTTTGTGTGAGGAGTGAAGGTCTCTTTGCGGTTTAACGTCTGTTGGTGCTCCGTACGACGGCCGTCTGTGCCGGCTGTGCCTGAAGTGACAGTACGGTCTGTTACACCCATTTCTGCTGCCTTTGCCTTCGCTGTACTCCGCGTAAAACGGACAGTCAATCCCTCGGAAGAAGCCGGTGGATCTTAACATTATCCCCAGATGTTTCTCTCATGCCCGCATGAACACAGTCGGCCTTTTTTTTCCGCGTAGTTTTTTTTTGTCGTTCTGCAAAAGCTTGTGTGAGCGACGAAACAATAACAACGTCCCTACGGCGCCATGTTGGATTGGTCAGAGGGGGGTGTGATCTCGCGAGAAAACCCGCTGTTCTCGTTGGATGACGTCACAGGCCTTGGTGAGCAGTTAACGGTCTGTATAGAAAAACTTAATGCAACATAAAGTGTGGGTTAGCCTAAAACAAACCGGCAACATTTACGAAGCAAAGTTTATCAGGCATTTGAACTCCATGTGAGTATTTGTTTTTTCGTTAGTAACAAATGTAGTCGTTGCAGAGTTAAGTTTGAAATATTTTATACTTTATTTTGCACCTGGTTGAGCCTGACCTTAAACGCACCATCGAGACTAACAAGGCTTATATGAGGCGCCTTATGATTTATACAGGTGTGGAAGTCAATAA
>JAVQJX010120433.1:0-12501 GCA_036025115.1 Ambassis agassizii | reverse complement strand
TGTGTGTCTATAAAAATAGCTATAATTCCTGAATGCTTAATGCCATGCTTTGGACAAAACCATTGAATTAAAGCAGAAGGTCCTGGCTTTGTTCACATTTTGACTCTATCATTTCAAATGGCTGTACAGTCTCTCTCTTTGGTTTTCCTCTGTCTCATAACCTACTGTGATTTTGTCTTGTTTCAGAGTGGGCTGGTTGCCAAAGAATAGGCATTTCTCCAGACACACACCGCGTCCCATATCACATCTCCTTTGGTTCAAAGAACAACAGCAATCCTGCACGACACAGGTATGTATATAAATGTCTTGTCAGGGAAACTCTGTGAATAGAAGATGACAGCATAATCTCTTCCTCATGTTCATGGGGGGAGATTGTGGCTCACTGTACATCCCTGTCTTTCCCATTTAGCCCTTGAAACAGAATCTGAATATGCAATACTTCAATGAGATGAAATGTGTTGTTTCTTACATCATAATGACATGCATAAATAAAGTTAAAGAATAATATCTCCAGTATTAAACATCTCTGACTCTCCTTTCAGGACACCCTCAGAACACCCTACAGGTCCAACCAACCCTGCCGATTTACAGGATTTCTTTAACCGAATCTTCAAGGGAGGACCGCCTAATGACATGGCTGCCAACGGAAGCTTCTTCCCCTCAGGTCCCCCTCCTCATCACCCACCTGGTGCTGGAGCACCACCATTTTCCCCTCCTCCAGGTCCGACAGGTTTCTTTATGCCAGGCGCTCAACGGCCAGAGTCCAACGAGACAACGTGGGCTGAAGGTGGCAAACCCCCCAGAAGGAGAAAAAAGGTCCGCAAACCCTTCCAGAGGTGAAATCTGTTCATGGTATCACAAAAGCAACATGGGGACACAACTAATAACGGCCATGTTTGTCTCTCGCCTCCTGTTGGCATGCCATGATCTAATCTGGAGAAGGTTCACTTGGGTAAGGTCTGGTCAGATCAGACAGGGCAGAGAAGACACTGTCCTGAATAGGAACCTTTGGACTGAAGTATAAAAGGCAGTGATGGTGCTTTACCTCTCATTTCACTTTTTTTTTTTTGGTTGGTCTTAAAGACGGCTGTAGCCTTGGCATTGAAATCCTTATGAGGATGCTGTAATGAGATGTTTTTCTTTTTCATAATTTCCTGCCAAAATTCGTCATTGCATGATTTATTCACTTGCATTTGAACATTTTAGTCCTCTCACTTCATGTTTTGTAGTTTGTCAGCTGCAGGCTTGAGTGGCAGTCGAAGAGGGGCTTACAGGCATCAGGACTGTGATCTTATTGATGATCCTGAATGAGGATGATCTGGGCAGCTTCACACTGAGTGTTCAGTGTTAGTGTTCAGCATATGGATCTAGTTCTGATCTCAAGAACGAACCCCAACCAGTCAAACCCAGCACATCTCAACAAAGTTTACTGTGCAGAGTCACATTTTTGGTCACTTAAAAGGGACCGGCTGATTCATTCAAATCAGGTGCATGGTGTTGCTCTTGGGTGACATGCAAACAAACCGAAGAGGAAGCTAAGGTCTGTTGACCTGTCAGTGCAGAACGACAACTTGCCTCTTAAAAACAGTTCATGGCTTCCTTGTTAGACTCCAGTATATTGGAATTTCAGATGTTGTGCCAGTACGACTCTACTTATTTTGGCCAAGAGGTGCACTTGTTTGATCCACCTAATATGACAGTATCATTGTGCATCTCTACTTCCCAGTGCAAAATATTAATATGTAGTTTCTACATAACCTGTAATTTTGAGAGAAATGTCCATAAAGTTGACTAACTTGATGGAAATCTGGACATGGACATGCTAAAAACTAGTGTTTGTACTTGTCAGTACCACTGAATCACAGCAACATAATACCACTAATTAAAATAGTTTTGTCCTTAAAAAATAGGCCCCTGTCACAATTTGTCCATTTTTTTTATAGTTCAAAGAAGAAACCACGTAAATGATGCTTAACTGTGCTGTCCTATTAACATCCTGTTCCATCAGCATTACAGGCTGTGGCTGCATTAAAAATATGTTGTAGCAGCATAGTTTCATGTTGAATCATTTAAAAATTTTCAGCTATTTCCACTCACTTGTGAGCAAAACCATGACAGCGTCAGAGTTGATTCCAACTTGGATATTATATATTTTTTTGTCTCTTGACATCTCAGTGTTATCTGGAATGCATTTGCTCATGGATGTGGCTTTATGTTTTAATGTTGACATCTGTGCTCTACTTAAGGTAACAACATGTAGGAAGTTTGGGTTTGATTTGTTGACATGGTTCTGGTAGAGATGTTTTTGTTTACACCTGACATGAAGAATGGGAGAGTGTAGTGATACAGTAATTCTGTGCAATGAGGCATTTGATGATTTTTTTTTTTTTTACATTGACAGTTAATGACAATGTTCATTGTATTTTTTTCCTTTCTTTGTGTTAATTTGCACACCCACCTCTGTGACAACATCAGAAGGATTTTGAATAGTCATCTGTGATTTAGCCTAACCAGACTCCTCCAGCTGCAGCTGAGTAGGAGGTGTAGCTCACTAAGCTAACGGCTCACTTGCAAATGAAGATTTTTTTTTTTTGGTACAATCTGAATATGAGTGACATGTTTTGTGGTTTGGAAAACATCATTTGATTGCACGACTTTTACAGTCTGGAGGAACCATAAGTATTTTATGGCATTGTAATGCTTGGTGTGAGTTTGTCTGGAAGTGTGCTGCAATGTTTGACCTTATTTAGGCAGAACAGCAAGTTTGCCATGTTTTTCTTCATGTGTCAAATAGTTTGTTAAAGTTGACCAGTTTCTCAGACATCGAGTGAGTTGGTGAACTCATATGGCCTTTTTAATGAAACCAGTTCAAAATTTATAGTAGTGCTGGATTTTGTTTATTCTGCTACAAAAAAAAAACAAAAAACTTTTTCCTTTTGGGTGATTCTAAAAGCAAATTACATTTTTTTAAAAAATTCTTTCATACTTGTTGGACCAATCCCTTTTCCAGATCATATTATACTAGAGTTCAGCTTCTTTAACTCCTTGTCTTTGAAACTGGATCCACAGCTGTGACCATGTTGAACGTAACGCATCGTTTTCCACGTCAGTGAGAATGTGCAGTGCTGTATGTATGTTAAAGGTAGCAGTTCAAAGTCTGAGGAAAAGACAATGAAAGAGCCAACACCAGATTTTTTTAATTTCTTTTCAAGTTCTTAACAGGATATGCAGAATTATTGCAAAAAATATCTGACAATCATCAGGGTTTTTTGTAGAGAACTAGGAGGAGAGTTTCCTGGCTGGCAGTTTAAAAAAAAATCACTGTTGGGTTTCTTCCCCCCCCCCCACCCCCCTTGCTTTCTCTGGGTTTCAAAATAAAGAGGATTTCCTATATGCACAATGTTTTCAGTTTTCTACTTAGTGTACATAAATGAGCTGCAGCATGTTAAAGTCAGACCTTTACAAACATGCAGTGTAAACTTGTTACATTACAAACATCTTGATAAAAATCTTCTGCAGCCTGTGAGCCTGTAGAGGTCCATCCTTCAAACTGGCTTAATATTTCATTTTACTGTAAACCCACAGTGAAACACACTGTGTGTGTGTGTGTCACTGTTTTACCTCATATGGTTTCTCCACTCTCTGACCTTAAACTACTGGTAGTGTGGCCATGAAGAAAGGACAGGGCATGCGTTTCCCTCTGCTCCTTACAAGGAGAGGTTTTAAGGGATTCTTGCAATCTGCTTCATTTGAGTCGGATTCACTCACTTGACTTATTTTAGCCAGCTATGTGTCAGATAAGCCTATAATATCACATAAAAAAAGATGGAAAGATGGATTCTTTTCAAAACAAAAGAGAATCCTGTGGATCACTTTTCCTGTAGCACTGACGCGTTCCTCAGCTGTCCAGCAGTGAGCTCTTTATGATAACTTCAATACATGTGCAACATGAAGGAAAAGTCTCTACGTGTTCAACTAGTCTGAGCTAAAGCACATTCACAAATTAGTAATGTTTCACTAGCCTGGAGGAGGTCAAAAGATTGGACTGTGACATGAGATGGAGAAGATCAATGTTTTTTTAATGTCATGTTCCTGTTTGGTCACCTCCTCCCTGTGCATAGAAACACTAAAGTAACTGATGGCAGTCTTGGGTTTATTTTCCAGTGCAGCTTTGGAAACACAAGGTACACAAGGTTCTACTAGTATGTTTGCTTCAGGTTTGGATGACACTGTAAGTGATTGATTTTTGGGATAAATTTGCGGCCTAACAGCCTCGCTAGCATCCTGTTTGTTTGTTTCCAGATAAATATAAAGACTAGTTTGCATAACTCCACATTTCCTCCTAGTTTACAGTTCTATGTTGGAATTAAGATGGTGTATTATTTGCAAACATTATTTGGCCCAGACCTGTGTTCACACATACTATATACACACACACACACTTACAGTTTGCATAAACATCTGATTAAAAATAAGACATTAGAATGTCTGATTAGAGTATCTTTCCCCTCCACCCTTCTTTCTTGACTAATATTGAAAACATGAATATGATTATATATGCAACAAATGTTTCAACTTGTGACGACTACATACTACAGCTTTCCTTTCAGAGTCTCGATGATGTTGCAGAGCTGAGAAAAGTCTCGATAAGCCACCAGGCCGCCATGATTAGCCCAGCGGTCTGCTCCTTTGCATTCAGGGTATGGCTGGTGATAGGTAAGTTCTGCCATGTGATCCTGTGATCCACAGTTAGACAGTAAACTCTTATGCAAGTCCACCACTCCCCCTCCGAGGGCTCGGAGCAGGACGTGAGGAGCGCAGGAGTCCCACTTAAAGGTGCTTCCTTCTGAGAGGACGTAAGCATCTGTCAGGCCCAGAATGACACACAGGATCTTGTAACCGGCTCCGGAGGCATACATCAGCTTGTCAGGGCCGCACAGCGAGGACATGGCTTCTTTTACGACATGCTTCTCACTGGAGCTCAGCACCACAGACAGTCCTGGCTTCACCTCAGGTCCATCTTTAGGCTGGGACACCGAGCAGACGTTGAGGCTGCCATAAGACACACCCCAGAAATGCATTCCCCTCCAACTAGGAATGCACAGAATCAGAGAGCATTTCAGAGGTAGAGAAGAGACACCTTGAAATGATGACGTGAAGTCATCTGATCTGAACTAAATACAGGTTTGTCAAGCTGAAGCTGTTTGTCAAGCTGAAAAAAAAACATTAATTGTCAACTTTCTACTAAAGTCAGGTTCACACTGAACATGAGGGAGTGATGTACTAAGTTTAAGATAAAGCTGACACAGTGTGATGATTGATCTGATGTGATGGGAAACTGGACTTGCCCTGAGGTTTACCCCACCTCACTGTTCTGTGTGAAGTGTGGAGATGGATGGAGGTGCATTATTGTTGCACCTGTAAACCACAATCACCGTTTTTTTTTTTTTATTAACTTACCCTCCACCTGCTGGATCTTTGTGGTTAAACGGCTGGTTGATGACGCCCATGACAGGCTCACCTGTGCTACGCAGGTAAACCCCGATCAGAACCAATGCACAGTGAAGACCTGAAGGAGACAGATGGCCCTCCACCAGCTCCTCTTCTTTGCCTTCTATGTACTGACTGGTGGCATCTTAAGACAAAAAAAAACAACACAATGTAACAGGAGAAATGTATTCAGCTTTCTTCAGTGTGACTGAGTGAGACTCTTGACAAACACCCCATATCCTTCTACCTATGGGGTCGATCCAGACGCCGAGTTCAGAGGGACTGAGAGGAAACGTCAGGCCCTCTGTGTTGGCATCGATGGTCGCTGGGTCCTGATGAATGGCTCGTGCCAGCAGAAACGCTGCTGTGTTATCACCATCCAGCACGGTGGCCAGTAACGCTGCAGTCTCTTCTTCTGTACGGCACACTGTGACTGTCACACTCTCTCCTGGTGACACGAGAGGCCATCATCACTTTACAACAAATGACTGTTTATACAGAGCAGTGTGCGTAAATATTTGGACAGTGACACATTAAAGCTTTGGCTACAGTCAAGTACAGACTGTAAACTTTAAATGTAGTTTTAGGTCTTCTTATTTAGTCATTGAGGGAACTGATTGTGTATTTATCATACAGCACTTCTTAATCCTTTACAGTCACATTTACAACCCCTAAACTACACACAGATGACCTAATATTTATTGTGTAATTACCCAGGCCGTTCTCAAACTTGTTAGACTCCTCTCCGTGTATGAAGCCAGCCATTTCAGGGAACTGCACAAAGAAGAAAGACAAAAAACATACACAATGAAAATCTAACACTCTGGCCAACTCCCTGCTGTTCTATTATTTTATACTAACCTGGGTGCCAACGTCGTGTCGGATCATCTCCTGAATCACCACATCAGCGAGCGTCTTGAAGTCCTGGACAAACTTCTTGTTCTTGTCATCTCCAGTCTTCTCTTGTACAAGGAGCTGGAAGAGAGGAGCCTCCTGCCTGCAGACCCGAGCCACGTTTGCAGCTTTCTCAGCCACGCGAAGCAGCAGCCTCAGAAGATCAGCCATGCCTGAACAAAGACAGGAGACAGAGTTTAAAGTCAGCGTTAGAGATGGGAAACTGTGCGTGTGACAGAAAGACATGAGCAAGGTCACATTTGCAGATGATGAGCTAATTATAGCGTGAAAATGAAAACAGGGCATTAGTGAAAAAAAAAAAAACAGATGTGTGTGAGTGAGAGATGTGTGGTTTGTGCAGCAGAGCACCAGATGTGTGCAACACTGCTCACATCCTCTACAAACACTTGAGTTAAAAAAAAACATGATGACAAAACATGGAGAATATATATATAAAAAAATCTGTGTGATCTAACCCACAGTTAAGAAAAACAGAGGAAAACTATGAGTGCTGTGAGAAAACAACACAGCAGCCCTTATCTGTCCTCTGCTGATGGAAACACGGGCCTTTATGTCACCTAAATACTATAATATAAATATATATAATATAAATGTATGTGTTGTGTCATTTATTGTGTTTTGACTACAAACTCCAGCTCAGTGGTATTACAGCAGACCAGTTGCGCTTTAGCTTAGCAATTATGTAGGTAGCGTTACGGTAATGTAGCAAAGGAATGTAAACACCAGAGCAGAAAAACTACAGTGAAATGAATAAAACATGAGTCAAACAGGGCGACACCCTGCGCTCATTTACCTCTCCGTAGCTGTGTGTTCCTGTAAGAGCAGCAGTCACCAAACGCAGATAAGAGTGAGAGGCAGGACGGATAGAGGACGATGACTTTGAGTCTAACTGCACCACAGAAGCGCTTAATTAACTCTCTGCTCTGGCTGCTCTCTTGTTTTACGTCAGTTTCCTATCGCAGGAAGGGCGGACCAGGCGGACGGCGCTCCCCTCGTCACGGCTAACATATGTAGGTTCAGACAAGTGCGCAACCGCACTTAGAGAGCGTACGCGGCTCATCTGTTCTTCATGGTGCGGACAACAGGAAACTCAGCGCGATGCGTTCACGTAACATTTGAAATTCGGATACTAAGTTGCTATGCATTCATGTCCCTCGCGAATTTTGTTTGTTGATTACTAGCCTACTATCACGCTGAGACCAAGCTATATAAATCTGTATCTGGGCTACTTTATACTTTGATGACACTTTTTTCGACAGACATTGAGCCTGCTTTGATCCATATAGCAGTGAATAAAGTTTTAATGTTTTACATGCACCTGTCCACACCAGCTGCTGTGTTTAATATGAGCCATCATTTGTAACTGTCTTTTGTTGAACTAATTCTGGATAAGGGGGTGTGCCAGTGGCTGTATTTTAATGTCGGCTACTTGTGATTGTGTGTTACTATTGAATGCTGCAATAATTTATTTATAATAGGCTAGCTGTTGAGATCTTGCACTTAACATAGAGCCTTCCTTTAAAAGACACACACACACACACACACACACACACACACACACACACACACACACACACACACAGGCTTGGATGTGTGCTGAATTAAAGAGGAAATTCACAATGCATGTTCTCAAACCAAATCCACTTGAAGTATAATAGAATTTACTAATTAACTAAAGCTCCAGTCATCATATTCATATGATATATTCATATTTCATTACTGTAGTGAACCAAAAGCAGCATCCTTTCTGCCTCTGCAGATCACAGTGTTACTAGTGGCTGATGTATTTGAGTGTTTTAGCTGTGGCTATATAGTCAGTCGTAATGCACTACTTGACGTAGGCTATTACAGCTTTTCAGAAGTAAAGCCACAGAGATCTCTTCCTGTCCAGAGACACACCACACACCACGATGCATTTTACTAGAAGCAATAAAGCTTGAACTTACACATCGGTCTCTGTGTTTAATAGTTGTTTCACTGTCACAAATACTGCAAACATTTTTACTTAATTTTGGCGAGTGTACTGTATGTTGAACTTAGTTTCGGGTGTCATATAAATGGTAGCATGAAAAGACATTTTATTTTACAAACTCCTAATTTGAGTCCACAGAGAAATGAATGAAATGAATGAATGAAAGTTCTTCAAATATTGGTATGAGCCAGTTATCCAAACCAAATCATTTGAATGTGTTATTTCAGTGCTGCATGACTTCACTTTAGTGAACTCAGACCATGTCATAATGGAATATGCACACATTACAGACAGACACTCTCTCTCTCTCTCTCTCACACACACACACACACACACACACACACACACACACACACACACACACACACACACACACACACACACACACACACACACACACACACACACACACACACTCCCTGATCAGTCAAGACACAATCAGGCAGAATCAATACATGAAATGTAGGAGTAGCTGAGGTTACACACAGTCTTCCCTCTATGCCACACTACATCAGAAGATAGATCAACACATGTCTAATTCCCTATGTGTTACTTAAAACAATATATCCTTAAAATGATATAGTGTAATATAAAATTTTCTGGTGAGTTCTTTTCATACATTGTCAAGTAGAATGAAGCTTCACCAGAGGCTATTAGTTGTTCCCATTCTAACAGAGCTTTAGTTAAGTCTACAGTGTGCTGTATCCACAGTTGCTGTAACACAAAACCAGTCCTCATTACATGACAGGATATATGACCAGCTAATTCCTCCATCAAAGCCTAACCTGGCAACCCGACACTACACCCACGCCCACCTGACTACGTGTCACAATGGCTTGTATGGTCAAAGATCAAATAGCTGTGCATGATTCACACATTAACCTACATCTTAATTCTGATTTGATAACTAGGGGCAGTCATTGAAGGGTAGGGTTACAGTGTGGGATGAACCCTGCCTGGATATAGGCTTACAGAAGGACCTGGGATGTAACTTGGCCCAGCACTAAAGGGCCGGCATTTCAGTTCAAATTTAGCAAGGGGAAAATGCCAGAGATGAATTAGTGATGTGCTGGAACACTCCACAGGAGTGGAGAATGGAGGCTGGTAGATAAATAATGCCCTAGTAGAGTAAACACTGCATGTGGGTGGGTACATGTAGGTGTGCTATAGGTGTGGGAACACACCATGTGCTGTACTGTATAGTGCATACTTGTGAAAATGTACAGCATATATTTCCACTGACACTCGACAGCTTATTTCTTGCACCCACATAGCCAAACAAAAACACCTACATGCCCATTTCCCCCACCTGTCTCTGATGCCTTGTTGAGCTTTCTTTCCTGTTGTGAATCATCTGCCCAGTTGGTGCATACACATATATGGGCAAATGCACATACAGTACACACAGGTGACAAATTCCAATAAAGCTCTGAGCAGTTTTTCAGTATGTGTGCACAGACTGTCTGACATTTGGTCTATGCCCTGGAGGTTTCTGCACATCCATTCCACCCCAGCAAAGAGGCCTGTCACTGGGCCTCCTCTCCCCCACAGGTAGCCTCCCTGGAGCTCACCTGTTATCTCTCTGTCTCCTGTGCCTAAAGCTTTCCCCTGACTGCCCAGGGTGCTCCCTCTGTTGAATCATGCACGCACACACACATACACACACACACACACACACACACACACACACACACACACACACACACACACACACACACACACACACACCAAACACACATGCCAGTCTCGCCAGGCAGTGAAATAGGACAGGAGGCTGGGCTGGAGACACCTCTCCTGAGTCTCAGTGATGCCCTAGTTTCTCCTGTAGCCTACTTTTCTCTACTAACACACACATCCAGACAGCTACCTTCATCCTCAAACACTGATCCATACTGACAGGCTCAATGCTGCCACATTTAGTTTTTGCTGTTCTGAGTCTTGTTTTTAAAGGCAAATTTTGGGCAAGCATTCTCTGGTTTCATTTTTACCATACTGCTTTTTCATGGATGAACATGTCAAGTTGAAATGACATGTTGGTGTTATCTCTGACAGTCTGACTGGACAGCACATTGACCAGCCTAAAGGGGATTTAGAAGAACCAGCCAACACTAGTTAGCCATATTGACTGCCTCTCCATCAGACTTGGTCATAGATCAGTAGAGTCGAAGCTGCCGCTCTGCCGGGCACTGATGAGAAGAGCCATGTTGGCCATGTTCACAGTCAATAAGTCAGGCAGCGTAAAACAGTGTGTGATAAGCTCAGCTTGCAGAGAGCCAATATTCTTGGCCACAGATAAACAATCTGACAGAGACATCTTTGATTCAAGGAGGGATGAGCAGCAAATTGTGTGCATCAACTCCTGCTTTCTCCTGAATCCACATTCAGTGATATAGTAAATTTGACCCTTGCTTTCTGAAGCAAAATGTATTTCTATTACATTTTTTAACTCTCAGTGTGTGGTTGAGAGCTTTTGAGTACAAAAAGTGCCTGCAAAGTTGTAGCTCTTACAAAAATAGTCAAGTATGAATTACGCTTAGATCAAATGAGTTGAATGCTCACCCCTGATGAGTTAGATTACCTCTAAATGCTATCCAGGCTGGCCTTGCTACCACAAATGTGTTTTGCTGCCACTAATGGGTAATGTAGCCTCGCTCTGATGTAACCTGCTGCTGATGTTAATGTAACCCTTTTAACCGCAGTGACATGGTACTCTGTATGCTGCTCAGCATTGCAGCACTCACAAGGTCCCCATGACAACAGGCAACATCAAAGAACTGAGAATAAGGGCTTGAATACTAAAAATGAAGAGCGGATGAGGAAGTTTTTTATTTTTTTGGGGGTGAAGCGCTCCAAATTATAAGACACAGACAGGAAAGAAGGTGTGGACAGTTTACTTGATTTTCTTCCTCTCAGAGTAAGTCCATTCTAAATCTAAATTTGTTTCAATTGATTCATTTGGTAACCATTTAATCTACAAGCTACAGCTCCATGTACTTCATGGAAAATGGCTTCACCTGTGGATTCACATGGGAGGAGAGACGCAAACTTTGGACCGAGGCTTAATTAACTTCCATCTCCTTTTGGGAAAAAAGTTCAATAGTTCAATACTTAAGTCAAGTCAATCACCTTCTGCACCACCGGGGCCTCTGCAAGTGTTTCTTTTATTGACTTTGTTGGCACATTTGGCTACTTATTGACGTGCTGACATTGAATTAGGTTGTAAAAATCTGGCAGCAGCTTTCCAGCGGAGAGACTAGGCAGGGAGTTCTGTGCTGTTGTTTTTGAGTCACACGCAGTCGAAGAAATGAAAAATGGTAACACCCACTGACAACAGCTACTGTTCATGTAAAGGACTGCATATACACACACTCACAGAAACACACACTCACAACCACAAAACCTTAAGTATACAAGCACACATGTTCAGGCTCCACAGGAGGAAATGGTCTGACCAAGTTAAACAAATGCAATTGCTGTGACACGACTGGGAGGCAGAGTAGATCTGACAGCCTGAAATGGGCTTTACCTTTCTCCCTATCTTTTTCTATTAATGTATCTCTGCTGCCTGTGTCTCATTTGCTGTTTGTCTGTGGGGGGTCACCCCTAAAACCCACCTTTCTTTTTCTTCTCACCATACCACACTTACTTTCTCCACATTTGCATTTCCCTCTCCCCTCCTTTTAATGTATTTTTTATCTTCTGTTGCTGTTTCTTTCTGTTCTTTAATCCCTGTGTTAAACCTTTATTGAGACCATCTTCTCGGTCACCTTGCTCTTGTGACCCTGGGCTTGCTGCAGAGTGGAGATGACCCCTGAACTCTCACCCTGTGACCTTTCTCTTTCTCTGCTCTCAGCATCAGTCTTATCTCACGATGCAGCGTGGCTTCCTTTAATCTGCTAACATCAGTACTAGCAGTGCTAAAGACAGGAGGGGCATTGGAGGGCTCAAGAGAACAGGGAGCATAAGTTAACAAAACAATCTAAAAGAAGTAGATAAGATTGATTACTGTTATTTTCTATCACACACATACTATGTTATGCTGCTTTATTCCCTGAGAGTGAGATTGTTCTCTCCGTGCCTTAAATTTCCTTTAACCACTGACTATAATGTCACACTACTGAGCA
>JAVQJX010120426.1:0-10022 GCA_036025115.1 Ambassis agassizii | reverse complement strand
TATAACACACTATTGCTATGGAGACAGTACTAAATATATTGTTATATACTGTATGTACATGTATTATGTATGATCACCACAACTAATACATGCTGCAATTTTCACTGTGTGGGTGATTTAAGTTATATCAGGTTAGAACAAGGTCAACATTATCATCATCATCATCACCATCATCACCATCATCATACAAATGATAAATAATCCCACCTGTATATGAAAGTTGTATTGCTATACAAAACAGCCCTGTTACTACTCATTACATGTTTTTGTTAGCAACACAATCAGGAAAATACAAACCTCCATTCAAAGCATGGAATTCATCTCATAGTCCCATTTTCACAAGGTGAACATGTTTATAATGTTCTGCCATGTGCAATATTAAATAAAGAAATGAAAAAAAATAAGCCCTGCATTTCCATGAATACATAAGATGTTTCCTTCAGTTTCACACTATGTGGAAATTAATGAATCTGGGAGCTGCAGTGTGCTGCTGACAAGATGAACAGTTGTCATAAGATTATTTTGTTGTTGTTTTTTTATCGTCCCACACAAAGTTGATTTAAAATAAAATGCATGTATTTGTAAGTGAGTTTCACATAATGTTTCCACCTTAGGGTCTAAAAGTAGCACCAAAAATGTGTCACAGACTTGCTGCTTTGAGACTTACAGTGATACAGGCCAAGGTGTGTCACATAGCACAAGAACAGCTGTCAAATGTGCAGTCAGCAAGAGTAATATGCGACCTCAATCAGTGCCCTGTATGCAAGGTCACATGAATTTACTTACCATAAGTCAGGAGGAGTGTATTGTACTGTAGTTAAAGTTGCATTTTAATAATGTAGAGATCATTATGTCATAGAAATAACTTGCAGTATACTGTATATCTACATAGAGACACTGTTGTTTGGCTGTCTGTGCAGAAAACATCCTCCATCGGTGAGTTGTGCAAATACTGGTGCACCATCTGGGCCTAAAGTCAGTATTTTGTCTTCGAACGTGGAAACATAATTATTAATAAAACTGCTTTTGTCAGTTTGGGTTTTTTTTCCACTCAGCACCAATGATACAAATCAATCTCAGAATGCCAAAAAACACTGTCAATGTGGAGAGATGTTTTTGCCTCAGTTATTTTAACAGTTTTCAAACACTGTGTTAGTCATATCTCTTCTTTTTTTCCCCACACACTGAACATGGACTGTGTTCTGCTCTTTGGTTTTCCCAGTGCTACACATTATCAATGTTGTCATGGTGAAGCCCCCTTATTTGAAACAATGGGGAAATAGAACTGTAAGGCTGGATTTCAGATTCGTCCTTTTCTGCTGCCATCAGAGCACAGTTAGATTTTGTCATACATATTTCAAAATGCCATTTTTAGTACTTTTCTCTTAGAGTGCATCCATAAGCACTTACATGTTTATACACTGACCTCTACTAGTGTGGTTTTGCTGGAGTGGCGATTTCATGTCAGACCCTAATGAGCCCTGTCATCCCTTTAGGCTGTTAGAGGTTCCTCTGTTTGACAATGAGAGTTGACAGTGTTGTCTTTTTTTTAGTCTGTAACTTCACTCTAATAACTTCATACCTCCATTATGGGGCCAAAGCATAGCCATCAGCAGTCACAGAAAGATAGTTGTGCAGAGGAAAAAAAAACTGAATCATTTGTCTCACTGGAAAGTAATACAGTATTTGACCCCAAGCGCCCATGTTTTGAGCTGGATGAATTGCTCCAACCTCCTCTCAGAAGATCTGCTGAGCTTTACAGTGGTGCCTCGTAGTCTGAGATTTTTTGTCAGGCAAGCAGTGATGCATGCCTCCACCTGAGAGAAAATGGCTGTCTGAAAATAATAGAAATAGAAGGTTTGGCAGTGTGATGATTTTTTTTTTCTGTTTAAGATTTGAGCATGCTGACATTGTACTTTCATTTACTTTTTAAAGGTTGCTAGCTTAATTTCCCTTTGTTTGTTTTATTACTCACTCAACAGAGACATTCTGATAAATTCTGAATGCTGTAAAAATATTTTGTTGCTCTAATATGGTTTACTAAGATGGTTTATCACTGCTGATAATATACACATATGTGTATATTTGGTCTGAACTCATTAAAACAGGAAAAATATCCACAACCATTTTTAAAAGTCAACCAGCAAGCAGTTTAACTTTGGTTTTCACTCACTCGGTTGAGGATACAAATAAAATAGTACTAGGTTTAAGGTTAGACATTAAAACACAGGGTAAGTGGATAGGTAAAGGTAATGGTGTGTCTTAAAACGCATAAATACATAAGACCAGACACATTTTACTCACAAAAATATTCCCTTCTGTTGTTGCTACTTTTACAACAGCTTCCACTCCCATTAACATAGAGGTGTTGCCAGATAAATATGCACGCTGTACAACTTTAATAAGACAGGAAGTTGAGAGGTACAAAGATGTGGCTAATTTATCAAAGCAGACACATATGGCCATGACGACACGAGCACCACTACGAGCAACTTCTGCCTGTTTTCCAGCATTTTCCAATGTTTCGCAACAAACCGCTATATCTACTGTGTTTGTAATTTAAGTCATTCATCCTCATATGCTGAGCAAACATAGTTGTGGTGGCACTAATGTGAAGGGAAATCACCAGATGTTGTGTAGCAGTGCCATGTTGTTGGGGACAGAAGTGAGCTTCACTGGACATTTGTTTTCTCGTTTAACATCTGTTTTTACCTCTCACTCCAGGAAAGTTTTCTTTGTTGCGCATTCATAGCGCTCTTGTGATTATAGACCTTTGTTTCTCAAGTTGGCTGTGGCATCACAATAATGTCAATTTACGTATGAGTGGATGCAGAATCTGAAAGAATGTAATGAATAGAAGTACAGCTGCTAATCTAAACTGTATCTTATCCTCAGTGTATTTTTTCACAGCTCTGTGCAGAAATCTGAAAGTAAAATTCCATCTTGTTCGCGTGACGCGTGGGAGTCATCTCTGACATATGTCATCAGGCAGTTGCCTCTGCTTTGGGGACATGGGAAAGAACTCCGCCACTGAGGTGTGAGAAGAATATCTGACATCGCCTCATCTTTGCAGCTCTCTGGTTCAGAGATATGTACAGAACAGGTTCAGGTGGGGAGAGAGAAAAATTAATAGAGTCAGAGGGATCTTCATCTTGACTTTGGACTTGAGGCCATTACTGCAGCTCTCTCCAGACAATTATAGCCCTCCAAAAATGTAAGGACAAGGGCTGTAGCTCTGCAACAGGGTTGTTATAAGTAAATCTACCTGCAGCTTTGACTTTACCTTATTTTACGTCAATTATCTAGTTTTAACCAAGTAAACACTTCACTGTAATGTTCACCTCAGAGTAATTGCTTTCATCTTTAGAAACCTTCCCCTTTTGACCTGTCGCTGGTAAAAGCAATCATATAAAGACCTTCTATTTCTCATGTTATTGTTATTTCATCTGGCTGTAGCTTTTTCCTTTGCTTTGTTTTAGTTGCAAAGCCTGTTTTCTCAGATCACCTGCTGTAACCCCAGCTGTAGCTGCTCTGCACAGTCCCATGTTCTATGATCTAACACCCCTCATAATCTAAGCTGAAAAAGTCCTCAAAATCCAATTTACTTTTAGACATTTTAACACATAGACCAAGGACTTACAGTCTAATTAGACCCAATATATTTAAGGCCCTGTTGCATGTTACGATGCATTGAAACAAGAGGTGTACTGAACCCTGTCAATGGAAGCAACAAGGGTGTGAGTGTAATGGATGAACTCTAGTTCATGTATACAATAAATAATAATAATGAAAAAGTGATGCAGATATGTGGTCCACTGCAGGCTTTACCATATGTAGTTCTCCTGAAGTGAAACACAGGTAGGCCTTTGGAGTGATTGTTTCAGTTTAAAGAGGTTTAAATTTGTATCACAAGGTTCATTAAAGGTGAACTGTGCAGATACGCTTAGTCAAAATGTATCCAAACACAGACAAAAAAAAAAACCCAGCAGATTTTGTTAATGTAAAATATAGCAATTTACATCCTCTTTGAATACATTAACAACTCCCCTCTCATCCACTGCCCCTACATGGGTTGTATGATAGTAAAGGATATTAGAAAACAATGATAAACTAAGGTTTGTTGTGGCATACCCGTAAGAATATGCACAATAATCTTAACAGCGTCTAATTACTTTGTTATTAACAGTGAAATTATAGTCTCCCTGACCTTCTTTACAGACTGAGCACTAAGTTCTTAGGTTTATGTCCCAAATTAAGACCTTTCTCTGTTGATATGTCACACACTGACCACTCTATTAGGTGGACCTTGACAGTATGGGGTTGGAGCAAGTTGAAGCTTTTGACTTCCTCATGCTTTGTGGGATTGATTTTAATTAGACATTTCAGGTGAAAATCAGAATTAAAAGAAAATGATAATAATTATATGAAATAAATTAAATAAACCCATAGAATATAGCATTAAAAATGCCAAATGATTTGGCTTAGGAAGCCCCCAGTGCTTGAATAGACTAACACATGTGAAGCACTGCTTGCAGAGATTTTTTTCAGCCAACAACGTGATTAAGCATGAGATGGGCATTCTGCTGAACAAGTGTCAGCGCAGCCAGTAACATATTACACATACATCAGTAAACAGGTCATTTAACTTGTACTTGACAAGATGCTTTGAAGTTGGCAGCAATTTCATCACGCCACTTCTCCAGCTGCACACGGAGGCTTGATTTATTATTGGTTCCTGCAGCGGAAATAGCATTTTATTATGCCAATTTCCAGTGGCATTTGGTCCATTTAAAACCTTATTCCTCATCCTGCATGTCTAGGTTGTAGAACATAGCAAATAGTTTGCTTAAGTGGCAGCAGATACCTGTCAGTGCCTCAAGTCATCCTGGATGTGTGAATCTGATGAGGGATGATATAAGGATATTACATCTGCATCCAGTTCTCCCCTGCACAGCTGTCTGACCAAAAGGCCCTGTGGTGCTTTAAATAGTGATGATGCCAGGGAGCATTACACCAAATACATTGATGTGCATGCGGGTGCTCAAAACTGATGCATCTTACTTAATTGCATTAACAACTCTGTAGATGTGAATAAGTGAGGCTGAGAGGACATAAGACTGTACTCTGTGGATGAGACTGAAGAGCAGGAGGATGGTTATCAATAAATCATTACCTCAGAAATTTTGAAACATTAGCACAAATTACTAACTCTGAACCATGACTCAAGACTTCTCTGCATGGCTTTACTTACATGGTTGTGAATTTGGGATCTTTTAGAAATTCTCCAGTGTACAGTAATCTATATAAGGGACTTAAATCGATCCTGCATCGTACAGTATTACACACAAGCTGCAACTGCTGAAATTCATGAGGCAGAAGGATTAAGTTTATAGTTTGTGCACTATTCTGTCCTGGCTGACAGATAGCTAACAATGAGGGACTCAGTAGACTGGCTGAGGTTGTATCTGTTGACTCCTCTCTTTATTATTTTTTGTAAAACTGTAACAGTAAGAAAATGTACATGTTATGTCCTTAGTATGACACATTGCACCGGCATATTGCAATTGAATGCTTATTACACAAATTTCAGCAACACAATGAGGCTAACAATAACTGTATTAGCTGGAATAGCTAACTAGCCTGTTGCTAGCGGTTAGCTCCGCGATTAACATAATTAGCGTCTTTTACTAACTTAAAAATAACACCGGACGCATCTTTCCAATCCTCAATACCTTGAACAACAAACAAACAACTCAAATGTATGCACACTCACCGTTGGTTCCACTCCAAGGCTCAACACAACTTACTGTGGTGACACACCTCCCATCATAATACACACAGAAAATACAACCTACAATCACTTATAACAACCACAAGGAGGAGCTCACAGTAAACACTGACAGTAGACAGGACACAATATGTTTCTGATTTTGAACAATATATTTCAGTGCAATATATTTTCAGACTTGAATATATACAGTACATGTATATACAGCATATTTATATCTGCAAATAACTGTTTATTTTGTAAATATTTTTATAGCTTAGATCTATTATTTATCTTGTTTATGCTGCTTTTATTCTGCTTTTTTGCTATTTGTTATTGGTGGTGGTTTAATTTAACAGTAAAAGCCATTGTATTCTATTCTAAAGTCTGGTTTCAGTCTGCTCTGACTGACAAATGATGAAAGTGCAGGCAAAACGATCAAACCACAGAACATCCTTCAGGATTTCTGCAGGCTTTATTTCTGACACAAGATGATGTTTAGATGGCTTTAAAATCCCCTCAAACATTCAGTACTGAAGGACGGAAAAGGAAGGAAAGTTTACAGTATAAAAATGAACATTTGAACATTTCCCGTTATTAAACCCTTATTGTCCAAACTTGGCATATTGTTACTGTAGAGGTATTTATACAGTTTCTTAATAGACATTCTGCCATTCTGATTCATTGTTGTGAGGAATTAAAAGAAGCCTTGTATATATGTCATAATCGATTGATTCCACTCCCTGCCTGCCACTGTCTGCGGAGCTCTTTAAAGCAAACACTCTCCTTGTGGGTTAGCATTGACAAGACTGGCATGGCATAAGCTTTTATTGTCATGTTTTATTATATAGAAAACGGTAAACTTATCCGGTCACCTTCTGTATCTGGCCACAGAAGCACAACTACAAGTTCAAAGCTCAGAGGAACCTAATGACGTCATAAACTTTGTCAATTTACTTGTCAGCTTGCTTCCAACTTGTTTCCAACTTGTTAGCCTCACACATGGAAACATGTAAGTGTGTACATTTGTGAGTGGTTTCATGTGAGAGAGGAAGGGGGTTAGGGTTATTTACAGTAATCATATTTCATAGACCATGATGATCACTTGCTCTTAGCGTCAAATATCACCACAGAGGGGGCTGTATTGGAATCAGTTGAGATCCCCCTTGCTCGGAATAAAGCCTGGTTTATACTTCTCCGTCACAAATGCCCTGACTTAGCTATGAAGCCTTCGGACTTCTCTGTCTCTCTGCTACGTTGTGTCACGCTGCTTCACCTCTAGAGTAGGGGCAATTTTATTTCATTGAATGTCATCGTGAATGTCTCCGACACTTCCTGTTTCAGTGGCCAATAGAGACAGAGGGAGAGAGAGCTTATAATGTTGTGGTTTCTGTATGTTGTCGTCCATCACATCAAGTTTTAAAAGTAGCGACTTTTTTCTGCTGTAATTGTAATTACAGCAACCGCTCTGGCAACCTCGAGTCTGGAAGGGAGGAGGTGGAGGGGTAGGTGGATCCAACTCCCCACAGAGTTTTGATTCTTTTGTTTTGGCCACATTTGTTACAAATGATACCTTTAAAGAAGACATCGGCTTATTCACAGTGTCATCACTGTGACCAGTGTGGAAATGTGTCCTGCCAATCATGTAATCGGAATGTTCATATGCTGATTTGTACTGTTGAAAAGCCTCATCTCTGTGACCAGTGTGTAATGATGTTCATCCAGTCATGTAATCAGAAGGTTCATATGTGGATTCACACTGAGCCTCATCAGTTTACGGACAATTACGGACAATCATTTGAAACTTAATCAATTTTCATTTCCACAACAGAAAAAGTCCCTGTCTTTGTAACTTATGTGTGAGGGAAAAAACTCACTATAATATACATTTTCATGAAAATTCAGGTGTATTTTGATCTTTTTTTTAAATGACATAAACACAAACAAACAAACTGTTGCACAAATCCCTCTAAGGACTTAGGAATATGTTTGAGAAATGGTGTACTGCATTTTTGTTGAAAAGAATGTCCATCCTCTTTTTCATTCTGTTTTTTTTGAGTGAATGCTGTTTTACTAGCATTCCAGGAACAGCATTGACTTTGGCCAAACATATCATGCTCATACTGTGGAACCGTGTTCATGCTTTGATATGTTTGACTTTAAGTTGACCCATGTTACTATCCTGGGGGTCCTATATTGTGGTGTTGTACTTAGATGTCTGTGCGTCTGTGTATGTGTGTGCATGCGCATGAGAGGCAGGACAACGAGGTCCAAAACTTTTTCAACTTTCAACACTTCAAATTTCATTAGCACTACATACAGCTCTGACTCACCTGGGTCATGTTATATATGTAGACTTCAGGTCAGCTCTGACTGTCCAAATCTGGAGCTGGAGTGGGTGCATAACATCAAGTTCCTGGGTGAAGGGCTCTCCCCTCAGCTTATAAACTTTTACAGAGCCACAATAGAGAGGATGCTCTGTCTGAGTGCAACAGTGCAGCATGGGGAGTCCTCTCCCACACCTGGACCGGATATACGACAGCCAGGTCGGGAAGAGGACCAGTCGTATAGCTGTCCTGGGTGGGTGGGGTCTGTCCTTTGTCCCTTTGGGGTCTGTCCTTGTGCCCCTTTCCTCCGGAAAAAAGGTAACATCAAAACCCACACCAACAGACTGAAACCCCCAGAGATGTAAAATCCATCAACAGATCATTGCCGGCATTTAGTCAGACCTTTTCCCAGTGCATGTTGGACTCTGGCAGGGCTGCCCTTTGTCACCAGTTCTGCTCATAAATTTCATGGACAAAATTTCTCGGCGCAGCCAGGGACTGGAGGGGGTCCGGTCTCTGCTTTTTGCGGATCATGTTGTCCTGTTGGCTTCATCGAACCAGGACCTTCAATGTGCACTTGGGAGGTTTGCAGCCGAGTGTGAAGGGGCTGGGATAAGAATTAGCACCTCCAGGTCTGAGGCCATGGTTCTTAACCGGAAAAGGATGGATTGTAAGGCGGTCGATGTACCGGTCCATCATGGTGAAGAAGGAGCTAAGTCAAAAGGCGAAGCTCTCGATTTACTGGTCAATCTACGTTTCTACCCTTACCTATAGTCATGAGATCTGTGATGTGACCGAAAGAATGTGATCACGTATACAAGCGGCCGAAATAAGTTTCCACAGAATGGTGGCTGGGTGCTCCCTTAGAGATAGGTTGAGAAGCTCGGTCACCCAGGAGGAGCTCTGAGTAGAGCCGCTGCTCCTCCACATCGAGATGAGTCAGCTGAGGTGGCTCGGGCATCTGTTCCGGATGCCTCCTGGACCCCTCCCTGTGGAGGTGTTCCGGGCTTGTCCCACCGGTAGGAGACCCCGGGACAGACCTAGGATGCGGTGGAGAGACTGTGTCTCTTGGCTGGCCTGAGAACCCCTTGGGGTTCCCCTGGAGGAGCTGGAAGAAGTATCAGGGGAGAGGGAAGTTTGGGCTTCTCTACTTAGACTGCTGCTCCCACGACCCATCTCCAGATAAGCGGTTTGAAGATGGATGGATGGATGGATCTATGTCATACTGTGGGCTTGAAACCAAGGGCTGCTAAACAAAATTTTTGTTCATGAACACTGTTAACTGTATATCACCTAAGGATGTATCATTACACACAGACACAGCAGAGGAATTATAAAGTAACAAAGTATTATTTTCATTGATTTTTTTTATTAATGAAAATTTCTTTGGGATCATTATTATAAAGAATACTAAAAATATGTAATCAATAATCAGAAAGAGATGGTTCTATGAGGGATGCCTCTAAAATCAAGTTGATGAACATGAAGCAGACTGATCAGATCTATATTTTTGTCAGATGTATCTACAGCTTTGATAGTGTCTCTGTATTATTCTGATTCTTTCTGCTGTTTTCTGTCACCTTGACTTCTCTTTGTGTTTCACTTTTGTTTCTCTACTTTCAAAGATGGCTGACTGTCTGCTGAGTGTGCATGTAGAGAATTCTTCCTGTGATGTGATGAACTTTAACAAGCTGTTAAACCCTCACAGCTCCTTTAGACAAATACACACGTTCTGTCATTACTCTATCTGACTTTACACAACTCAGCACTGTCTCCAACCCAAAACGGTCTAAGTCCAGCATAGAGAGGCTGAGTGAATGTGGTCTGCACTCTGTGGAGGAGAGTCATGGTTTCAGAGACGCTGTAGAAAGACAGAAAACCTGCTCTGTGATCCAGGTACACTCCTACTCTGGAGGAAGGAGGACCTG
>JAVQJX010120371.1:0-11299 GCA_036025115.1 Ambassis agassizii | reverse complement strand
TTTCTGTCAGCAGTACAAATAAAAAACCTGTGCTTTTGATTAAATATTGTGTTGAGTTTGAGCCGCACATAACAAATGAAAAAGTAATGAGTCATATTCACCTAGTTTTATAAGCTTTGAAATGTATTTTTGTGCAGAAAATGAGCAGTGCTTCGTGCACAATGCAAGGAGATGAGCTTAACAAAGACAAAGAAAGCAACTGGTAAAAGATAATTAAAAAAATAAAAGTCGAACAACACAAATCGAACAAAGTTGCAGCCACACGTGTGCAATGCAACATGAACCACAAGTCTGCAACAGCATTAATAATACAGACAGGTCCCCTGTGGAGAGCTGGACTTTGTTTTACCAGCCAATAAATACATAAAATGAACAGAGACACAGACTTACAACATCTCTTATCTTTATCTTAACCCACAGCTATCTTTAAAGCAAAACATCTTTCTTTTCCTCTTCCTCTGAATCTCCCTGTTTTTCTTTTTTTGGGGCACATTACAGAACAAGAAAGAGCATCTGTATTCAATAATTAATCCCCATTTAACTTCATAGGGCATGCTTTTACTCTTTACATTGATCAGTGATTCCATGGCTAATTGAATGCTTGGGGACAACCGGATTAATGAAAAAAAAAAAAAAGAACAACGCTGGGGTTATCACTAACAGACGAAAACACATGTGTTAGTATAGCATGACATTTAAATGCTCTTTAGGGCTTATTCTAATAAATGCTTCGAACTACTGACGCTGTCCCCTATTATAAATACAGTGTATTAGACTTACAAAACTCTTTGCCGGGCTGCTTCTCATCATTCTTTTCCCCCCTAAATATCTTCTCTATTTTGTTTTTTTTCTCTGTCAGTTTGAATTTTAGGAATGTCAAGAAATGGCAAAATATTATGCAACCTCTCCTACCACTACAGCATTAATTTCCAGGTTGAGGTTGATGTATTGCTGCAAACTTTTTAGGTCTTTACCCTTGTTTCTGTTTTTAATATCAGGAGCACTTATGCGTGCCATCTAGCATTCAGCCACCAACAGGGACTAAGATAACAATAGCACCACAGCCATGAATATTTCAGTCCCCGAAGGACACTATCAGACACAGGGTTAGCTCTCAATCATCCTTCAGGCACACACCTGGGATGCTACTTTGCTGCATGTGTGTGAGTGTGTGAGTTTGTGTCTGTCTGTTGAGAGTGGTGCAGATGAGTGTGTGTTTTTCAGCCAACCATTCCATTTTTCTCCATATGACAGAGTGAAGGTAGAGAATTTGGATCGGTGGGTCTTGATGGTGACTCCAGGGGCTAGCAAAAGCTAAAGTAGACACACACACACACACACACACACACACATAATTCCACCTATTCCATGCCCTCATCCCTAGAGACAAAAGCAATAATAAGGCCATATGTCTCTGTGTGGTCCTGTATGGCTACAGGCCACAGTGGGCTGCATGCATGCTGGATTAGCATGCCATCCTGTCAGCGCTGATGGACGGAGATGGGAGACCCCAGTGAGTCACGCTCTCTTTGTTTAGGGGCTGCTTGACCTTAGTGGGCGTGCACACACACACAGGCATATGTAAACACATGCATACAGCTCAAGCACACACAAATAAGCAAACACACGCACATACACAAAGAGCTCTAGAGGCCATCCATTGTTTCCTGTCTGACAGAAAGGACAGAAACACTGGGATAATGAGAAAACGTGCTCCAAGTGGTTTTGGATGAGGCACTGAGGGGCTTATTTGTGTTGGCAGAAAAATGTTTGTTTTTTTGTTTTACTACTATTTGTTGGTTGTGCATGTGCACTGAAAACACCACACAGGTAGATGTGAGAATTAAAATATTGTTGAGTGAGTTTCCTTTCATGCAATCAAGAAGACACTTGTCTTGAGGTGCGTGCTGCTTGTAGTTCGCCTTCTCATGTGGATAAGCTGTCATCTTATTTCACCTTTAAAGTAGTTTGTCCTGCAGCAGGAGAGTGGTATTATTGCATTTCTTAATGGGCACAATAAAAGTGGCTGTCTAATAAATCCTGTGTTTATTAGATGGTGAGCAGGCCATTCCGTTGTGCTTCTGGGCAACTGGAACACAAATGACTGTCTCTTTCTATCGAACCTTTACCTTGCTGAAGTGAGTTACAGCATCAATTGACATAGTTCAGTCACCTGCACTTCGTGTCACTCAGTCCCTCTTTTATCATCTCTGTTCATTTGTTAACTCCTCTGCTCTTCTTTCTGTGGCTCGCTCTGTTTCAATAGTGTGAAGCTCAGTTGATGCCCCGTCCTCCATTTTTTATTGTCTCCCATAAAAACTTCTATATATATATGTATACTGTATACAGTACATGCACTGTAAAGACTGGGAATTGGCATGTAAGACTAGAATTACTTACAGTATGTTCAGCTGGAAATCATTTTTCTTCTCCCACTTTATTTGCTCTAAGGGACTTAGAAATAACCAGTCAATATTTCATATGACCTTTTGCCTATTGGAAAGGTTCACTTATTGGATCAGTGAACACTAGCACACGCCCTGTAACGCTATATGTACTCTCATGTGTTTTCAGAAACGTATGTGAAAACTGCCTGTTGAGGTGGTCTTTACATAAACACTGATCAGCTGATCTCAGGGACATCTTAGACATTTGCTTATTTTGGTTAGGGGTTTTGGATTATTTTTGGTGTAAGGTATTATTTCAGACTACTGCGTTACCTTGAGCCACTGAATGCCTGTTATCAGAGAGATATTAATCAAGATAAATGTAGTTGTTGGATGATCTGTTGACCCTATATTTCAAAAGCAGTTTTTTGAGCATACAAGCAGCACAAAAAGTTGGACAGTGCTTCAAATTTTCAGACAGTAGAAGGTCATGGTCCTCGCCTCTTTGCCCTTGTTCACATTTTAAATGTGAGAGCGCTCTCTCTGATACATGCTCCCTCTCTTCAGACTCCACAGGTAGCTGTCTGATGTCTCCTGCTCTACAGGGGTCTTCATGTGCCCAGATCACATGGAGCTCCTGTAGTCTTACTTATTAAAGGCTGCAGCTCAAAGAGGCTCTGCCTTACATCTCTCCTGTGTGCAGTCCACTCACATCATTCAGTGTGTGTATTTATGCTGTCAAAGCAGGGCCAGCACCCAATGGAGTTATTTGGGGAATTTTTGAACTGGTATGCATAAATTGTTCAACCTTTATCAAAATTCTAGTTATGAGTTATGATTAAAAATATGTTTTATATTATATGGGAAGTTAAAGTAAAAGCTCCACATTCATATTTAAGTATTCAGAGAGTATTTAGTTGGTGTTCAGGCAGTTGAGAATGACAGCCGACTTTAATAAAAACCTGCTGGTAGACAATCAGATACTTTATATTCAGCTGCTACAAAATGTTAAATTATGACACGTGATGGAGACGGAAACAATCATGCTTCTTATGTATGTTATTAAGAAGAGTTATTATTAGACAATGAATTATTTACAACAAGGCTTAAAATGCAAATTTCATCATCGTCTTCTCTTTGGACTTTTTTTTTCTTCTGTGGGCTCACATGATTGTGTTGCACTAATTGTGATTACTAAGTAAAGGTTAGCTGAGAAAGTTGGCTGGTGCGGAGAGTGTGATTGGGTGGATTACTGAGAAGTGGACAGGCAGTGAAGAGGAAGAGTGCAGACACTGACTGGATGCAGTTGTGTGAAGGTGAGGAAGATTCTGGCTCATCTGCCAAGAGCTTCCACTTCAGGTTTTGTTTTGTTTGTTTGTTTACTAAGGAAAAAAGAGTTTTTTTTTTCAGGTAATAAAGTATAATGCAAGACTTATATATGGAATACAGTGTTATATTATTATTTTTGCACAGGAAGAGTCAGCTCATGTCCTATTTGTTCTGCACACACTCATCCTGCTGCAACTTGAAAATGTTTTGTCTTTTAATTACATTGTAATCATACAAATCCCCCTAGTGAAAACCTGTTGCCCCCTGTCTAATTTGTTCTAGAGCACACCTCAAGTGGCACTGCTCTTACACCATGATCTTACTCTTACTCTATTACCATAATTTACCATATTCTGTAGTTGTCCAGTCTCCTCACACAGCCACTGCTCCTATCCTACAGGACGTAGAATGTGTAGTACACCATTATCAGTAAGACGCAGGCCTCCTGCAAATTATGAGTCATCCACCAAAACCTACAGTATGTGTGTGTGCGTTCATGCACGCACACTTCCTTACATGCACTTGCAGCAGAGATGTATATTTTTACATCCCTGCAATGCTGCGACACTAGAGGACCGTACCTCACACAGAGATAAAGGGGAAAAAAATCAGAAGTGTTAAATGATTCTGGAATACGTTTGAAGATATCTGATTGTGTCCATGTCATTGATGATTCATTGTGTCTGTAACTAAAAAATAAATTCCTCTCAGAGCCAGTGATTAGCTGGGGAACAGTTGGTGAGCAGGGTGCAGACAAGCACTGCATATGGCTATGATGAAGCCACATGAGGTTCTGTTAGTAGCTCATCCCAGTAGTTTTTTTTTCGCTCTCTCTCTTTTTCCACCAGAGTCAGAGGGGAGTTCTGACATGAAGAGGGATCAAACAGCACATAAAAGCTACATCAATAGTACAGGGCTACAAAATGATAAATAGAGCATCCTCCTCTGCTGTAAATTCACAGCATGCATCAGTCTTTGTAAAGGCGCAGGTTAATGTACAGGCAGCTGAATCCTATTGATGTGCGATTCGACGTGCTACTCGGAGGTTAGATGGAGAGATTGATCTGAAAGTGAAAGACAGCATGAGGGGAAGTGGGTAAACACTCAGGTTTAGGCCAAAAAACACTCCTTTCTCTCTTTCAAACAGCCTCTCCTGGGTGAGATTACTGTTCCCATGGCAACGCAGCTGATTGCATGAAAATTGCTGTGGTTGTGGGTGCCATGGTAACACATTACATTACACTACATTATTCCGTGTTAAGAGCCTCACTCCATCCTTATGTTGCGTTTTTTCCCCCCCTACCCACGTCACCCTGTTGTGAGGACACATGCATGTCTGGGCTGGCTGCTGGTCACATGGGCTGTCATGGCATCAGCATGGCAACAAGTTGGACCTCCACCCACACCGCCTTGATCTTTTTTGGGGGTGTCTATTCAGACATTCTTAGGCGCTTAATCTCATGTTACACACGCATTACAGCCCTTGTAGTGTGCTAGCTCGCCGGTTCGCAGCAATAGGCATTTCATGGAGGCTTGAGTCACATTATTGACTTGCTCAAAGCCTTTGAGCTCTGTGTGTGTATGTGAGGTGGGATATAAATATAGTTGAAGACATTAGAGATAGAGGTACCGAATGTTCTGGTGGGAGGTACTTGTGATAAAATCTTGGGCAAGTTTCAGGCCCATTGCTCATCTGTTGTCCGCATTTTAATAGATTGAATAGATTTCGTTGTCTTGTTTTTTCACACTTTTGACTTGGTTGGAGGTGGTGGGTAAAATGTGCCTTCTTTAAAAGTCCTCACACAGACACACACACACAGCTCCTTACTCCTTGCATTAAGACAAGATATTTATTTCTCCGGTGGATTGTTTCAGAGGCAGAGCGTCTCCATGGTGATGGCAGCCCACAGATCAGGACGAGGAAGAGTAAGGAAAGGAGGCGGCAGAGAGAGAGAGAGGGGGATGATTCTAGCTTATCTGCCACTGCTGTACACTTGTTGACACACATATAGGCTATGCTGATATGTATTCACGCAGGCGGTTAATACATTCTCCTCTCCTTTGTTGCTCTTCCACCTCTCTGTTCTGTTTCTCTCTCTTTACCCGCCCTTCTCTTACTTACTCTTACCCGCCCTTTACTCCTTCTGTATTCTTTCTCTGAGGCACCATATGTTTCAAACTGGGTCACCTTTGTTGTTGTCTTGGTCAGGAACGTGCATCAAATATCAAGGTTACTACTGCTATTGATAAATTATAATAAGATGCAAACAAGGAAGAAGTAAGTCAAGTAAAAAAGTGAATAATATACAAACATTTCAATTCATATCAAAAGAAGATTACATCATTTTACAGCTATAACATTGACATGTAATTACATACATAAAATATGTATCAATAAAGCAGATTGTTCCAAAAAGACTCAACTAAAACCATACACATAACCCTTTTCATATATTAATAGGTTTCACATAAGGACATTTCTAGTGTTTGACGGTCTTAACTGATGCACCCTGTGTGACTGATTTTTTTTTGTCTCAATTTAAAAGAGAGAGTATTTATAAAAATTGGTCTTTTGATTTGTTTGTGTCCGCAAATTGTTAAACCCTTTTAAGCTGTGCTCGAGAAACTATAAGAAACTTGTAGTTAAAAGTCACTCAGTTTAAACAGCAATGTTAGTATGTAGTAATAGCAGTAGCAGTAAAGAATCACTGACTGTATATAAATGTTCTGAAGATCTGTTTTGAGTTTGTTGGAGGCTCAGACAGCAGCCTCACAGTCAGCATAAAGGTGGAACATGAGTGGCAGTGAGGCAGTTATTTACCAGCTCGTAAACATACTTCTACTCTGACTCTCTGTGGGGATTCACTCATTTTTGGAGCCGGCCCCTAGAGGCTGCAGGAGATTCATTTCTCAGCACTAGAGGTTGCAGCTAAAGAGCCAGTTGTCTCTTTAGACACGTTACCTTTGCACAATGTAAAACTAAAAAGAAAATGAATAGCAGTTTCAGTTCATGAAAAATGTTAAAATTCTGTTGGTGTACCTTCATGTCAGTGTCCCTTTGCACCACTGTGCCAAAGCACAAAGTGCCAGAATTAGCATAAAAATATCAGAGTACTGCCAAAGTGTCAAGTACAGCAGTACACACAATAACAACAATGATGAACAATCATGCAGCTGATGCTGAAAACCAATTAATCATGTCATTCTCACACATCCACAGGTGTTCAGACAAAGACTGACATTTGCATATCAACTTGCATAACTGCGTCTCAGAAAGACTTGCAGTGAGATGTTCAGACCTTAAACCTAATTTGCTTGCTGATATGTATAGATGTGTATATGTCGATGGTGCTCTACCAACAGACACATTGCAAGGCACAGAATCTGAATTTGTCAAAAATCACATAGACTTGACGCATCTAGAAATGGTTGTAATGGATACAATTTTGACCATGACAGACCTGTCAAGAGTGTTGCTTGATATTTGTAACTCTTCTTTTCAGGTACGTCATGAATGTGACATTTGAAGGTCGAAACCTGTCATTCAGTGAAGAAGGCCACCAGATGTTTCCAAAGCTTGTCATCATTCTTCTAGACAAAGACAGACAGTGGGACAGGGTAAAATTCTCTCCTCTCCTTTCCTCTTATGTTTTTCATCCTCTGTGATGTGTCTGTCACTCTTTCCCTGTTTGGAGAGTCTCCCTGCCTCTTCAAGTACCTGTTACAGTAGCCTGTATATCACACAGCCCTTCTCCCACTCACTCATGCAGGTTGGCAAGTGGGAGAGAGGCTCTCTGACGATGAGGTACCATGTGTGGCCTCGCTTTGAGCTGTACTCGGGAGCAGAGGAGCGGGAGGACCACCTGTCCATCGTGACTCTGGAGGAGGCGCCATTTGTCATCGTGGAGGACGTGGACCCGCTCAGCGGGACCTGCATGAGAAACACTGTGCCATGCCGAAAACAACTCAAACTCAGGTGCAGCTGCAGTTTAGCAGAATATTATGCAAGCGGTGATTATAATTTAAGGAAACAAGTCACTCTCTGCTATAATTAGAAATGCATGTGCACAAGTGCCTGATTACAGCCTTGAATTATTTTTACATTTTCCTTGAATTTGTGTTTGGCTTCCAGTGCTTCATGCTGTGATGTTTTCTCCTCACTCCGTCTCCTGTGATTACCTTGAGTCATTTCACTGCTGCTAACTAGATCATTGTCTTTGGATTCTGTCCCTGTTTTCCTGCCTCCCCTTTCTTTTTACTCTGACCCTCTTGCTACCCAGCTCTCCTTGGATTGTGATAATGAATTTTCTTCATTGGCCTCCTCTTCTGGCCCACCTGAAATCTCCTGAGAGTGTTGCTCAGTGTTTTTATTGACAGATCTTTCACCGTGTACCCTGCTTCCCTTCCCCTCCGCCTGTTCCTACACAGCCTCACATACAGGCTCAGTATGCTTCACAGGATTTCTATCATGGACCTGATCTTTGTGTGCACAAAAGCTGAAATATATTTGGACACAGTGTTAGACAGATAAACAATTGTGTTCACTTTACTTGCTGTTACACATTTAGTAGTAATCATGCAGGGCTTTTCACTGGCATCAATTTATAAGCACACAGTAGAGTGAATACAAAACAGATTTGTCCTTGGTCTGGTACTGGCAGCATCCGCTAACTGTGCCAAAGCTGCCATTGTGATGTCCCTCACAGCTGTAATGGACCTGTATCTGCTGTGAGCCAAAACAACATCATTGAGTGGTGACGCACAGTTTGGTTAAATATTTGACTTGGTGTGTGTCATTCTTAGTACTGTATTTCTGTATAATTTGGATGCTAGGTTAAAAACATGTTCTTTGAATTGTGAAGGTTAATGAGCTCTCCACAGTAGCAATGCTAATATTTAGACCTCCTACGTAAAAAAACCATAATGATGTGCTGAAAGAAAGAGTGGCTGACAAAAGTCACTGAAATCACAGCACACCTTATTATTTTAAATATCACTTTAGGAAAAATGGATTCTGCATATACTTTATTTTCAATTGTGATTAGTTTTTGAACAGATTTGATTTGAACTCATCTGAATCAATTAATCATTAATTATTGTTTCAATTAAAAACAAATTCAGTATTTCCAGGTTTTATGCACTTCCTCTCCTGTTTTTTCTATTTTCCAGTAATCAAACAGGAGATTCAGGGATTTACATCAAGCGCTGCTGCAAAGGTTTTTGTATCGACATCTTGAAAAAGATCGCCAAGATGGTCAAGTTCACTTACGACCTCTATCTGGTCACCAATGGAAAACATGGCAAGAAGGTTAATGGGACATGGAATGGCCTGGTTGGAGAGGTGAGGACGTTGTTCTTCTTTCATACTGTCTTGCTTCTATCTGTGCTCCCCATTCCACATTTTTTTAATAAATAACCGACTGTCATAGTACTGCAATAATCTGTAGTGGCCAGATGGTTTTTTACTCAGCAGAGAGTGGTAGAAGTCGTTCTAACAACTTTATCCCAGCACCAGAAAAAAAAGCATCATCTGTAAGCAGCGTGAAAACATCCACAACGACAGTTCAGTCGATTTCATACAGACCTGCTGGCACATCAGCTGATTGTGGATTTCACAGCTGGCAGCACAATGCAGTAAAAGGCTGGAAATGTTGCAACACAACTGTTAGTGAAGCATCAGAGTGACAATATAATGCAGTATACTTGAAATAGAATTACATTTTTGTGCCTTTCTCTGACTTCCATTAGAACCAGTATAGTATAACAGCATAACTGCAAGTCTGTTTTTCCCACTCTGCTCATCACTGACGATGGTTTGCTACTGAGGCCGAGCAGTATTCTTATCGGCCTTTTGTATTGTGTTGTAACACCAAATAATGTGTAAATGTGTAGACATAACTATGTCCGGAAATCATATTAAGCTGTTTCAGATGGCAGATAAGAAATTCAGCATTTGTTAATTAGTGAGAAAAAGCAGTTTATATGTTATTATGTTCATATATGTTCAACATATGTATGTCTGTAGTTTGAATTTTGAATTTCATTTGAATTTGTAATATAATTCACAACATGAACACAGAGCACAAGCTTAACTGCTGTTCCATTGTGGGTGCTCACAGGAATTTATTTTTATGACACTATTATAAGACGAAATACAATGTCAAAATATTTCACATTCTGTGGTTTTCTCACGGTCTCTGCCATGCCATCTAGCACTTGTTCCCCACAACCTACCCTGAGGGGGAGCTGTGATCAGCACCACAAAACCTCAAGAGGACACAATGAGGCTCCTAATCAGAGATGGAGAAAGGAGAAGACATGGAGGGAAAGAGAGAGCAATTGGAGGGTTGAAGTAGAGAGAAGGAGAAAGCGCCTCAGGGAAAGACCCACTTCTCTCCTGTACACATTAGACGTCCAGCACAATGCTGCCTTCATAAATCAATATGATGTCCAAGTTAATTGATTATAGCACCGAATGAATCGTTTTATTATCTTAAGAATGTGGATCAGTGAAGATGAGCAGCGTAAAATAAAATCACAGCAGATTATGGTGAAAAATTCCCAAGGTACATGTTGGCATAAAGGCAATGCTATGCAAATGTGCAGTGCATGCATGCATGGATTCATTAGTCCACGTCCTTAAATGCCTAAGCAAGCAGCTAATGATTTAATTTGAATGAGGAAAAACGGAACAACAGAGCAGAAAACAGAATGAAAGAGAGAGAGGAAGACAAAAAAAGTGAGCAGGCCGTCATAAAGTGTGTGACAAACAGTGTGTGGATTCCTGCTCACTCTGGCATACATATCCCTTATTAACACAGCCCTTTGTGCTCTTTTTTTATTCATGGCCTTGAAGCTCTAGAAGACTTACAGCTAAATATACCTGAAAGCACTCACAGGGAGCCTGAGTTGGTAGGGAGTCAAATACTGACCCAGTGAAAAAATGATCCACTTTTCCTCCCCACAGACTGTTAATCACTTAGCAGAGATGAACTGGCTGTTTTTCAAAAATTGAGCTCTGAGTCTTGATTTCCCTCCTGTCTCTGTGTGTCTGTCTGGTAACCTACAGGTGGTGGTGAAGAAAGCCCATATGGCAGTGGGCTCCCTTACCATCAATGAAGAAAGGTCGGAGGTCATTGACTTCTCCGTACCGTTCATTGAGACGGGAATCAGTGTCATGGTCTCCCGTAGCAACGGAACTGTCTCTCCGTCTGCCTTTCTAGGTAAGGAAATACACACCTGATGTGTCTGGTAATGAGCAACACAATTGAGAAAGCTTAGACGCACAAGCACGCTCATATCTCGTCATAGATGGACGTTCACACACTGACACACTGTGCTGAACATTGCGTGTGCTGATGTCACATTTAGTTGCACAGGCAAAGAAAATCCAATTGACAATTGATTTTTATCCAGAGATAACAATAACATGATGAGACCTTTAAGGGCAAATATTCAGAATGTTCTTTTTTTTCTCAAAACTAACTTGTTTCTAACTGCAAGATTTAATAATCAAATATTTGAACATCATTTCGTATTGAAGGCTTATTTTCATAACCAGTCAACATGAGCAACAAATGTAT
>JAVQJX010120343.1:0-10736 GCA_036025115.1 Ambassis agassizii | reverse complement strand
ATAAATAAAAATTCAGGATCTGAAACTCCTGAGTGTTTTTCTTTAAATACATGGTTAAAATCTGCAGATACAACAAAATATGACAAACCATATCTCTCCTCTTAGTCTCAGCAGCATCTGTTTAGTCTAAATCCCGCACTCTTTGACATATTGCTTCTGTGAATTCTGAGCACTTGGAGTTTCCTCCCAGATCTTTTGTTAGAACCTTGAGGATGGATAACAAAAAAGCATACAAAAGCCTACATCAAAACAGGAATATGCTACATAGTTACAATTGCATTTCTTTAAAAGATACATACCTTTTTGTCTCGAATGGTGTCAAAACAAGCAGTTTTAATCTTTTTGGCGTAGGCATGCAGCCCCATGTGCCGCAGCATCATGACCGCACTGAGCAGCAAGGCAGTGGGGTTGGCCATGTCTTTTCCTGCAATATCTGGAGCAGTTCCATGGACCTGACAGGAAATATAAAGAAAATCAGTCACTGTGGCTGATGCCTTTGTAAACACTGAAGGTTTAAAAAGAAAAATGCCACACATTTAAATGCAGTCACTAACTGTGACTAACTAACTCTGTACTTGTGATGCATGATTATAGTTAAGTAAGCTGATTCTGATTAAATGTTTCTTTAAAAAAAAAGTTATAAAATGAAAATGGAGGTAGGCATTTACACATCAGCCTTCACAAACTATGGTGCTTAAAAAGATGTTTGGATATTACAATGCATTTTTTCTAGATTGTGATGTACTATATAATCTATTTATTGACTAATTAAATGAAAAATAAAATGTGACAGATGACCTACCGACTCAAATATGGCCACACCGTTGGCGCCAATGTTTCCACTGGGAGTCACTCCAAGACCTCCAATTAATCCAGCACAAAGATCACTGTAGTAAAAAGAAACAAAACATTATGTCACCTACAGATGTATTTTTAAGAATATGTTGACCTTGATTATCAAATTTTATACTTGAATTATTTGCTAATATGCATCATCTTTATTTTTTGGTTAACATTTTATAGTTAAATGTCTTGCCCAAGGACACGTGCAGCGAGGCATCAAACCTACTTAAAAAGACTTTTCTGTGGTGATGCTTACACACCTCAAGATATCGCCATACAAATTTGGCATTACCAGTACGTCAAACTGTGTGGGATCCTGTACCATCTGTAAGAGTGTATAAATAATATTAGAAATATATTAGAAATGTAAAAGATGCAACAAAACAATGCTTCTTTTCTATTTAAATTGATATCACAGATTTTTGGAACTTACATTAAGACACACAGTATCCAAGTACATCTCAGTGAACTTTATATCTTTGTGCTTTTCGGCAGCTTCTCTGCATTTTCTTAGGAAAAGCCCATCCGACATACGCCTTTTGAAAAATGTGATCAGTGCTTAATTTCAGGAAATAGTTTTAAAGTGACAAATTCCTTCTGGTCATTACTATTAAATATAACTTACATGATATTTGCCTTATGAACCGCAGTAACACTGGCCCTCTGATTATTCCTTGCATATTCAAAGGCATACTCTGCAATGCGCTGGCTTGCTTGCTCTGTAATGAGCTTAATACTCTGTACAACTCCATCAACAATCTGAAATAAAAAGTATGAGCACCAAATGTGACTCAAAATCTGACTGATATATCTAACACAACAAGAAAGGTACTGTGTAGTTAAAGGATCTTACCACATGCTCAATCCCACTATACTCTCCTTCAGTGTTTTCCCTGATGGTAACCAGGTTTACATCAGTGTAGGGGGTTTTATAGCCCTCAATAGACACACAAGGACGCACATTAGCATACAGGTCAAAGGTTTTCCTCAGAAGAAGGTTCATGGAGGGATGGCCGGCAGCTATTGGTGTCTTCAAAGGACCTGTAAATTATGTTATAATAAGTTAGAAATGAGGATTAAGCTCCATTATTGTGACCAGAAAATACAATCAACCCATTTTATATCATAAAAATATAGATAACAGTTTACCTTTTAGGCCAATTTTGTTCCTGTCCATTGACTCTTTGGCATCAGGAGGAATCATCCACTTTCCACCAGGTCCTTGAATGGCAGTAACATTTCTCTCTTCCCACTGAATAGGTGCCTAGTACCAAAGCATTTAACTACATATGTATTCAATGAACTTATGATCAAATCTCTCCTTGAGTATGATATGTGTTGGAGGAATCAATACAAACATAATTTTGTTTAGGCACTAACCATAGCTGCTTCAAAAATCTTCATAACAGCAGTGGAGATTTCTGGACCAATTCCATCACCAGGGATTAAAGTTACAGTTTGCATCTGTGGGACAGAATGAAATATTTAATAACACTAGAGTAAAGACTCACTAAGAGTTAGCTTCAATTTAATACAAGCAGGTGGTTAGAGGAGAAATTTGCAAGAAGAAATAGAGAGATACGTACCCCACGGATGACAGTCCTAGATTGTGAAGTTTCATTCTTCAAAGCCCCAACTACCTGTGACACCTGCCAATCAGAAGGGACCAAACACATCACAGATTACACACTTACTGCCTAACATTACCCATCTCACTTTGACTGAACAACCACATTGACCTCTGATGTACATTTCTGACAATAACAAAGAGCATCAATATAGAAATATAGGTATTAATATAACACACTGAAGTGTATGGGGGTATTAACAATACTAGAATGACCCAACAATTGCAGGTTGTTGTATGTAGTTAGCAGTACAACATACTTAACTGTGATAACTTTTTTGTAATGTTTTCTTTTATCAGAATGGGATACTACTGCATAGCCATGCTGTCATCCCTGGTCATTCTAGTAACGTTATGAGTACATGTTAAGCAGTGGAATCACGTGAAAACCTCTACGGGTTAATGTCTGGTTAGTAAAGCGTGACAGATAGATAGCAAAGTGATGTTAATAAGGTAATTGCTAGTAAGTAGCGAGCATGTAAACTGTGTAGAGGCTTTCATTTTTACCATGAACGATTACCCGCATATTAATCAACTTTGGCTGATAATCACTATTTCAGGTGTGCCATGGCGACGTGCGTACATCATAGACCGTACATGGGTTGTCTCAGTTCAGGAGGTAGCGGCAGTAGCTCATAGGGCATTGGACTTTGAAGCGGAGGGTCGCCGGTTCGAGTCCAGCCCTGGACACATGGAGGTGGGCTGGTAGCTGGAGAGGTGCCAGCTCAACCTCCTTGCTGAGGTGCACTTGAGCAAGGCACTGTACCCCCCTCCCCACCTGCTCATGGCTGCCTGTGGCGCCTGTAATTTCCCTTCGGGGATCAATAGAGTATGATTCTATTCATTCATAATATCAAGGAGAATCCGTGGCAAAAGAACCTATTCCAAGATTGTAGCCTTTAACATTTTACTACTGAGGGAAATTGCAATCTAGCTCTTTTGCTAAAGCAGCAAAGATCGTCAACATTTTAATACGTATATATAACTTACTTCCTGCGGTTTGATTTTATCCTTGCCACTGATCGAAAAACCCAAGTTTCTTAGCAGATTAACAATCTGTAGACGATAGACATATATTGCCAAAACTTAGCTTTTACAGAAAATATTTTAACTGTGAAATCAACTATAAACTGTTGCCAAAATGCGTTATCTTGTGAGATAAAACATGCAGTTAGCTAATTTAGCTAGCTAAAAATCAGTCAAGAGTGAGGTTGCTATAGTAACTACCAGGAAATAGCTATGTGCTAAAGCCTAGCTAAGTAGTACCATGGTAGGTTCCGGCACTTATGTGACTACAGTATCTGTCTGTATGACTCAGCAAATGGTCTTAACGTTAGGTGGTGAATTGAAACAAAGTGTCATGCTTTATCATTACAAAAATTACGGGTATTTTAGCGTACATACCGCTGACCTCCAGGCACTTCCTGCCATCCTGAGCTAGCCAAGGTCGATTCAGCAGGAACAGCAGCATTTGTCAAGCTAACATCACAAGGTGGATTTCCGTTGTATTTCGAATTAAATGCATATTTAATGCAATTACCCAGAGTCTACAACATATTTAAGTAATTTTTCAATCCTGTCATAGCAACACCCGAAACATACGCTGCGTTCAGTCCTTCGATATTTTCCATCAACTGCCACATCAAAAATAAGATTCTTTTAGCTCTTACTCTGAAGCAGTCTGCCGGAAGTAGCCGCAAGAGGTAAACGAATACTACTTTCTAGTATTATCCTCCAGTATTGGCATATGTCATTAAATAAACTGATAAACTTCTCGTACCAAGATAAGACCTTTACTAGTCAGACAGTGGAGAAACTGCATTAAATTCATTAACTCTAAATTTATATCACGCATCTTATGAAAAAACTGTCTTACAGGAAACATTACCCAGGCAGGAGCTAATACCAATAGGTGGCGCTAGTGGATAACTCGCAGAATAAATAAGGCACAAGGCTGGACTTTGTGATTTTGCATGTGCAGTGTATACATAGTATGTCATCAGTTGTTCAAAATCATTTATTTTTTTAAGCATCTGTTTTCAGCAGGTTGTACACATAGTAAACATTATGGTATAAAACAAGTAGAAAGAGCTGCAACAATCATTCAATCACTTGTTTTTGCAAAAATCCAACTTACAATAAAAGCATACAGCATGGGACATTTTAGCTCCCCAAACATCCAGCAATGTAAAATGAGGAAAAGTTTTTATTTACTGAAATGTAATAGAAATTCTTAAGCAGCATAGCTCTTAGCATAAATGTAGGCTACATGGTACAAAATGCACACTGTGCAAGTAAAGACATCTTTGAACCAAACTGAGAAGCATCAGTATGGGTAAAGGTTTTCAAACCACCTACATGTTTCTGTCTATACCCAATGCATAGGATGTAATTCAACAAATGTCACACATTGCAAAACAGAGCATGTGTGTTTGGCAAGGGCTGTTAACAAGCATTTGGATGGTAACTTGAAAAACCTACAGTACATTAGTCATGGTATGTCACAACAAAAACGCTGCTAAATACTGCACACAGACATGTCCAAAAATCTATCAGTTCAGATGGCATATTGCTTTGGCTGCTTCTTCAAGCTCATAGATTTTTCTGTTTGTGAAATTACATGAGTGGCTCGGTTATTGAGGAGTCTGCATTCATGAAGAACATCTGTAGAAAGAAGAAACATTTGATGGTAAATGATATATGAGATCACACTACATTCATCAGTACTGGTTAAATCACATACAACACTTTTTTTGAAGGCAACCACCCTCCAGTAGCATATACTGTATTTGGTTATATGCATTTTCAGAAGTCAGAAATTATTCTTTCCAAGTATCTAAACAAAAATGTACCCTAAGAAACCTGTTACCATTAAACTGTTTGTAGGCTTCATCAATAATGGCGTTGTTTGATCTCTTTATATCCCAGTAAGTATCCTCCACCCATGGCTTGCAATCCGGATGTTCAGTAAGTTGTCCATTCTTGTATAAACCACCTAATTGTGTATAAAGAGTCCCAGAATTCATCAAATAGAAAAAAAAACAAATACAACTGTATAGCAAATGGCATGTACAACAAACTGCAGTAGAATTGTTAAATATGTACCTTTGATGGTATCATCTATGTCTTTGCATAGCTGATACAAGTCACTCCCACGTCCGACAACTCTTTCACCTACAATACAAACAGATGAAAGAAATAGCTTAAAACACTAAATACACACATTTTAACTCTGGCCAAAAATCATCATTAAATTTAAATTAAGTAATAAATCTTACCATCCAGCACCTTGAGGTGGGGGAACATTTCGAGAACTGTGGTTCTGTATGATAAGTGCCTGCACACTGACATAAAAAAAATAAAAATTAAAAAAAGAAAGAAACATTTCTGACAACTGACATCAAATAAAGTCACTAAAAATTACCTGGATTAGAGTAATTATATGTATTGTCTTTAAGTCGTATATTTTCCAGTTTTCTCAAAGAAACAAGGAAGTGCAGGTTGTCAATGCTGAAGAAAACAGAAAACACAGGACATATGATCTTAACACACACAAATGACATATGTCTATATGACATAATGCTGTTCTGTCTGTGGTTATATACTCATACCTGGATATAATGTTACCAGCCAAGTTTAAATTCTGTAAACTTTCACAACTGCGCAAGGGCTCTGGGTATACAAAAGCAAAAGAGATACATTTCAAAGGGAGATTATAATCATACAGCGTGAAAACAAAGTCGTTTTTGCTCCTGAAATCTTACCCAAATTAGAAATCCTGTTAGCAGACAAATTGAGCACAGAAAGAAGCCGAAGAGAAGCTATAGGACCTAAATTAGTTATATTATTTGCAGAAAGATCCAGTCTCTCCAGATTTATACATTCCCCAATGCATCCAAGATCATTTATACCTGCAAGACATACAGTAAAAAATGATACACAATGCTGTCATTTTACAGAATTAAACACAAATATATTATTTTCATCTTACCAAGACCTCTCAATTTGAGAAATAATATAGATTCCAAATCAAATTCTCCTGTACGTGACTTGAGCAGCACAGCAGTTATCTTCTCAACATCTGCATCTGAAACAAAGAGACCAAAGACTGCAGCATTACAATTCTGTATACATGCAACACAATTTACAAACTCCTTGTTTGTGAGTCACCACTGCAAAGGAGAGTGCCTGAAGCGACCTGTCTGTTCTGTTTACTGTGCACTAAGCAAATAACTCCTGCAGTCCTCTCTCCCAAATATGGAAAAACCAACTCAAGCATAGTATGAATTGCATATCTGGCAGCATATTGAGAGAGCTCCAGAGGGAAAGGGTCACAAACGGGCAGCTGTGCTGTTCTGTATGTTTTTGTGTATTGTTTCCCCAGCCACAGTCACACTAAGGGAGATATATTTGGGTTAATTTCCAAAGGCTGTGTCAGGATAATATAAACAGTCTCAAATTAAACTCTCTCACTCCCTGAAGAAACATCACTGAGAAGAAATTAGGTTAAACAGAGATAATGATGCTACCCTTATTTTATTTATCCTTTTATGTTTGCACATTTACATTAACACAGATATATTTGGTCCAATTAATGAGGCGCACAGAGACAACTGCTACAACATATGACTGTAGTGAGTGGGATGAATAAATGCACCTTGCATTGCACCTGCGGACATAAAAATGTTGTTTGCTTGTTGTGGCGTTAAATTATGTTAGCTAATGTTGGCAGCTGCCTTATGCTAGCTAGGGAGCGTCCTTCGTAGAGACAGCGTGGATTCATCTGGATGAAAGTGGGTGGGTTGTTTTAAGATAAATTAGTTTCCCCCGGGTTTTTTTTTTTAATCTTGTGATGACACGGCTAAAACTATTGTGTAACTGGCAATAGGTCGTCAGCTACATATTTAGTTCAGCTAGCTAGCATAAGCCGCTAGTGGTTAGCATAGCGACATAGCAACAAGCTACCCATCACCATAACTTACCTTGGTCTTTCTCTCGCTTTGAGTCCATCCTGGGTAACTTCGCGACACACAAAGCTACCTATCACAACACAGAGCGAGTAATTCAACCAGTGCAGTGTGAAGGCGGAATGTTTTGAAGGAGAAGAAGAAATTGTACTCTGTCCTGAGGTGTAGCCAGGACACACTCACTGTACTGCGGTGCTGTTAGCAGCACGCAGGTGGATGAGACGGACCATCAATGTCCGCAGCAGCAGCAGCAGCAGAGATGAAGCAAACAGGCAGGAGAAGTACATGAGTACGTGCCTGAGGAAAATGTTTTAGTGTTCGTTAGATGTTGCTTCCGTAGTGCAACAGGTTTTTTTTTAATCCCAATTAAAAGTTTTGTTCTTGTTACTGCGCCTTAGAAAAAAGAATCCCTCCATGGGATTTTCCAATGGATCTGTGAAAGTAATTATTCAAATCGATGTGTGTAGTTATTTTTGCTTCAACAAAAACAGGAGATGACCATATCAAATGGATTAAATGTTTTTTTTTTTTAAAAAAAGGTTGCAATAGTGCATTTTGCATTAAAAGAAATTAAACTGATTTACAGGCTGATTACTTTGAAATAAAAATTAGTGACTAAATGTGACATTTTGGAAGTGAAGGCTCATTTCTTTGTATTGGTACATATAACCACATCATTTGAATAAATTATTAAACATGTGCACGGGGGAAATTGAAATTGCTAAGCTAAATGGGTCTATACATTTTAAGCAATTGCCACAATGTGGGTTATCACCTTTATTACAGGCAGGTTCTAGCCCTTGTTTATTTATTAATTTATTTACCTGAGGTCTCATTGGTTTGTGTGGTGGACACCACCTGAGAGCCTCTTAAGGAGAAGAAGCAGCAGATCAGTTTGCAGTGTGCAGACAGCAACCACTGGCTCCGGTATAACTCCTGCTCTCTGGGCTATTTTTATTTTCCCTGTTTGTTTGTTGTTGTTGTTGTTTTTTTTATTCTCCTGTGTTATTTAGCCTACATCCTGCGCGTTTTCCAATCATGGCGGACTCCTTCTGGAGGGACATCAGTTGCATTTTGTAAGAATTTGCATCGATACCAGCCCATCCTTTGTGCGGAGACATTTTGGACTCCTAAATGCCTTTCATCACCGATGAAAGGTTTCGGACGTTCAGTGCTGTAAATGTGTACAAGCAACAAATTACTTGATAGAGATGGGTAATAAACAAACAATCTTTACTGACGAGCAACTTGATGCTTACCAGGTAAGCTTGCATGCTATTATACCTGACGGAAGATGGGCTAAAAGGTTGATTTAAACCATTATAAGTCATTTTTCTTGATATTGACATTTTTTTTAGCAAGCAGGTGATTGTGACCCATTTATCAATGTATGATGTGTAATAATGACTTTCCTGTTTAAATATTCACAAAGTCTTGATAGGTGAGAGTAGCATAAGGTTTTGATTTCATTGCAAACTGGAGCTTCTCATCATTTGAGAAGATACCTTTTGTTCCCTGTAACAACAATACAGAGACATCTTGGTGTGCACAGGTTTATCATGTGATTGAGGTGTGGACTTAATAATTGATGCTAAGCCAGTGTGATGCTGTGAAACACTACTCTCAGGACCCAGTTTGCTTCTCAAGAGCCTCTCTGGTTACTCCAGCAATACTCAAATACAAAATGTTTGTCTTGTAGTTCTGTATCAGTAGAGTTCACATTGAATTTTTTTTAATCAGTCATTTGAAGCTGTGCGATCTGGATAGCACATCAGCTGAGGTTTATTAAGCCTTTATTTGTAATCACACACTGTCTCAGCTGGCTGTGCTCTGCTTCTTACACCCAGCAGCACAGCTCGGACAGGATTGTGACACAAAGCACAATTGTAAATTGAGGTGACTCTGGTGGGGCTGTTGGATAATGCGTGTGCCAACACATGCATGTCAGACAACAGCAGATCACGTTCCCTCATGTACTCACACACATCATCATTTAAGAGAAACCAGACACCCCAGCTGGCGTTTTACAGTAATGGCTCCTCATGTGACTTCAGAGGAACTCTCATATTTTTATATGACTCAGACTCGCAGACATGTCAATGAAGGAAATTATTGCAAATTATTGTTGTATTGTGTCTCACACAGTTTGACATAATGTATAGTTTCTTGTCAAGACGAAGTATTACTCATATTTGTGTTGGTATTTTGTGTCTCTTTTCAGGACTGTACGTTCTTCACTCGCAAAGAAATTCTGCGGTAAGACTTTTATCAGCTGTATGTTTTAATTCTGGTGCAGCCACGGAGGGACATATAAACATACTTTTTATTGTTTAGTAACAGGAATATAAAACCATTACACATGCAACAAGAAGACAAAAGCAGGGGTCAATTTATGCGTTTGTTTTGTGGCATGTAAATTGTGTTTTTGTAGAATTTACCTTTACTGTGGTAGCCAAGAAACCTTGTTGAAAAGGTCTGTGATCCTAACCAGTGATCCTAAACGCATGTGTAGTGATGGTTTGAGCGCACACACATATTATTGACATGAGATGTCTGTCACATGTTTCTGTCAGGGCAGTGTTTCTAAACCTTAGACTGAGATGTTGTTTCCACACGTGTCACATTTCTCCCTCTACTGACATGGGCAACCTCAAAGCAAGTGAAGAAAATAAAGCTCCATTCATCATCCTATCCTGTAGTTTGCCACATTGAATAGTCTTGCTTTAGAAATGACCTGTGATGATCATGTTTCAGTAGCTTTTGTCTGTGGTTTTAGACGTTGGAAGATAAATAACCACTTAAAGAAATGAAATGCAGCTACTCAAGAATATTGCAGTGTAACAATTTTATTTTTTTCAAAAAAGGTATTTCTCCTTTTAACCATCTTTTGAAGTATTCAATCATAGTTATCTCATTATTCTCTCAGTGACAATGTGAGTACGTGTTCCTCTTCAGTGATATTGAATTGACTTTGATTTGGTGGATTGGAAACAAAATTGACAATCGGCAGAGGGCGTAATAGGGTCCTTCACTTTATGACCTTCATAAACCACTCTCATTTCTGCCCACAGCTGCAACAGTTATGTAACATCAGAGAAGGAGGTTATCACTGATGGTCGCACAATGGCTGTCACATCCATCATTATTTCCTCATTTCACTGTTTGTGTATATATCTCTTTATTAATGCAGTCGTTTCTGATTTGTTCCTCTTGAGTCGCTTGCAGATGCATATGCTCTTAGACTACAGGATTATTTGTTCATTTCCAGCTCTGTACCAATGAGACTCCATCACTTTGAC
>JAVQJX010120341.1:0-15799 GCA_036025115.1 Ambassis agassizii | reverse complement strand
CCGGTTTTAGCCATAAAAGAAGAGCAGTAAGTAAAATAAAATAAAATAAAATAAAATAAAGTAGTAATCTAAGCTAAATAAAAATAGAACTATACTATTAGTAAAATAGATATATAGCTAAATACAAATAGAGTATGAATTTAAATAAAAAATAAAATGACAGTAAACAATAAAGAGGCCAGCTTATCATGTGCAACGTGTGCGTGAGGTAGTAGAAAAGTCCAAAGTATTATTGCATTTCTCTGTACTACTAAATATTGCAACATCCTCATCTTCATTCATTATTCTCAGTTGGCATAAATCCTAATCTGACTTTCCAACAGAGTGTGACATGCTTTAAAACTTTGACATTAGCTGATTAGTTTTCTTTCTTTGCTGCAGTAAGTTCCTGATCTACTCCTGCCTGCTGCTCTTCTCTGTGTTGCTTTCCTTACGGCTGGATGGAGTCATCCAGTGGAGCTACTGGGCTGTGTTTACACCAATATGGCTGTGGAAGCTGCTGGTCATCATCGGGGCTTCTGTGGGAACTGGAGTCTGGGCCCACAACCCCCAGTACAGGTAGAGCGCTCACTGTGCCATGTTTAGATGACATGAATGTGGATTATTGATTGATTGTCTGTCTTCTCTCAGGGCTGAAGGGGAGACGTGTGTGGAGTTCAAGGCTATGCTGATAGCAGTCGGGCTCCACGTGCTGCTGCTGATGTTCGAGGTGTTGGTGTGCGACCGCGTGGCCAGAGGAAACTACTTCTGGCTGCTCGTCTTCATGCCTCTCTTCTTCGTGTCCCCCGTCTCAGTAGCAGCATGTGTGTGGGGGTTTAGACACGACCGCTCACTGGAGGTAAGAGACCAGGGTGGGGAAAAAACACTGATGGTTTGTTTGGACGATGAACACTATGCTGTCTGTCTCCGTCTGCTCAGCTGGAGGTGCTGTGCTCTGTAAATATCCTCCAGTTCATCTTCATCGCTCTGAGGCTGGACAGGATCATCAACTGGCCCTGGCTGGTGAGGATCAGACCAAACAACTCGCTGCTTGTGTTGCTCACATACTGTGTCTGTCTTTGTATTAACGCGTGTTGGTGTCCTGCAGGTGGTTTGTGTCCCGCTCTGGATCCTCATGTCCTTCCTGTGCCTCGTCGTGCTTTACTACATCATCTGGTCTGTGTTGTTCCTGCGCTCCATAGACATTATCGCAGAGCAGAGGCGAACTCACATCACCATGGCAATCAGCTGGATGACCATCGTTGTGCCGCTTCTGACCTTCGAGGTGAGTTTTTTCTGTTTTTGTTTACTTCTTGGCTTCGTCCTCATTTGAGCTGAGGAGTGCAGATTGTTTCTTGTACTAATGTCTGTGGCACACATGGTGCATTCAGGGACCATGTGAAAGCCTGATGATCATTTCCTGACGTTCTCATGTGTGTCTTCAGATCCTTTTGGTGCACAAGCTGGACGGCCACAACAGCCTGAGCTATGTGTGTGTGTTCGTCCCTCTCTGGCTCTCCCTGCTCACACTCATGGCCACCACATTTGGCCAGAAGGGCGGGAACCACTGTGAGTATTTAAAGACAGTAATGTGCTATTTCTGCTGCTGCTTCTGCTTACTGTTAATCACTGCTGTCCTACTTACCATGATTATTTTATGAATAAATCAAGATAAACTGTAAGCTGTACTGTTCCGCTCTGTCCTGACCTTCTAACAGGGTGGTTCGGCATCCGTAAGGACTTCTGCCACTTCCTGCTGGAGCTCCTCCCCTTCCTGCGAGAGTACGGCAACGTGTCCTACGATTTGCAGCGCAGCGAAGACCCCGAGGCGGTTGAGGATCTCCCCGTCCCCGAGCCTCCGCCAAAGATCGCCCCCATGTTCCACAAGAAGACCGGCGTGGTGATTACGCAGAGTCCCGGGAAATATTTTGTCCCGCCTCCGAAAATCTGCATCGACATGCCGGACTAGCTGCTGTTTAATGTAATAAAGTCAAAACAGCAGAGCAGACTGGCTTTTATCTACTGTCCTGAAGGATTTGCCCCCCCACCCCCACCCCTTCACCCTTCATTACTTAAAACTATGCCCGGCAAGGGCATCATGTCCGAACTGAGATCAGGATCCAGATTGTAATCTCAGTACTTCCTGCATAATCCAGAACCAAAACAACAGCTTTGTTTTCGCTGTCAGTGAAGTGAACACTGTTGCTTCCTTTTTGGGGGAAACTGATTATAGAAACTTCTCTGGATCTGTTTCTGTGATGCACATTAGAGCTGTGACACCGCCGCCGATCTCTGCAGTCAAAGGTTGTTGTTTCTGTGATGGGGACCATTGAAGAGACGGACTGTTAACGGGATCAGTGTTCCCCTGTTGTTTTCTGTTCTGTCGTCTATGACCATGCAGGTGGGGGTTTAAAGGAAACATCTTTTCAGGTCTGTCTTTGCACAGTGCTGACGTAAGAATGAATCAATCTCTGTAATTATTCCCTGTTTCATTATGGGCTGTGGAGGAGCCGGGTGAGCAGAGAAACCGCACGCTAACCTGCATCATCTGCAACATTATCAGTGTTTAACAGCTGCAATCTGATATGATTAATTGTTGGCACTTTGTTACAAATTAGCACAAGTAACTCACCCTCTCTGCTAGCAGTTAGTTTGGTCCAAAATGCTGTTAGCACACTTAGCTTGTAGCCTGATGATTCAATGATCTAAATTCTTTCAAAACACTCTTATTTTCTGACTTATTCACCACAGAAAAGCTGCCAGAATGAGCTCATCTTGACCCATAGATAACTGTTCAGCTCCAGCTGAAGTTATTCTAATGTATCCCTGCACAGCCACGAGTATGAGAGGGATGCTTACAGTGATTTATTTCCGACATGTTGTGAGTAATGTTTGAAGCCTGACCTGAAAAAGATGGAAATGGCACTTTGTTCCAAGAAGGAGAAGGAGTCCTGTCAGTTTTTGTATTTCTTTTTTGTAAATAACTTGTCGATTTAGGGACCAGATGATTAGACAACAATCACCTACCCATCCACCCGTTTTCCTCCTTCCCTTGTATTCACAATGAATGCACTGTACTCAGTCCTTGTGTGTAATGTGACGTAGCAGCTCTCACATTCAACAGTCCTGTAGTCGGGCGTAAAACATATCAAAAAAGGAATTCCAGCACAGACCTGGTGGAGATCACCACACATAATCACAGTTTTCTCTATTTATTTTAAAATTAAATGCAGAAAGGAATCCTCCCTGTGATTTTTTTTCTCATATTTCTGTATTTTTTAAAAATGCACTGCGATATCCAGACATGTTCATGATGGCCAAAAAAAAATATATGCAAAACTACAGAATTCAAATAAATGATTCAGTATGGACTCATGTACACACAATGTTGTTCTTTAGCACCATCTAGTGGCGGCTACATCAAACTGCAGCCTGTTAAATCCACTGTTTTTTCCCTGGTTTCCAATCAATGCTGCAGCATTCGGTTGTCGGGCTTTGCTGCTCCTGTTTGTGTTTTGTTTTTGTGGAAGCTGTCTGGTGGATTTGGAGCTGACCACCTATGTCAGGACTTTTTAATAGGAACTGTCACAGAGGATGGTAGATGATGAGCAGCAGAGGACCCCCAGTTTGTGATGGAGGAGAGGATTTTGACCTGCAGCCCTTTTGTCTGTTTACACTGTTTGGATTGGTTTTTGGTTGGAATTGCTGGACCCTATGTGAAGTCTATGGAGTGCCAGCTAGCTCACAGTTTTGTCATTTGATGTCTCTGTCTGCACCATGTTGGACGGAGGAGCCGCCTCCTCTAGTGGTGACGCCATGATCAGAGTGCTATTCAAAATAAACTTTATTAACATTGTATTAGTGTGAAAATATTAAACAATAGCAGCATCTTTAGATCAGCTTGGAGCTCCTCAAAGCTTTTCAAGTACAGGATGAAAAAACATTCACATTGTGGAGAAGAGTGAGCGGCCATCTTGGATTCATGACAACGCTCCTTGTGTGCAGTACAGCTGATAGACGGTTCTGCTCAGAGCTGGACCCAAGTTTCTGGAAAATAAAGATGGACGCTGTCAGAGCTTTAAGACATCAACATAACGAGAAGATTGTTTCCTGACGAACCTTTTCAGCTTTCCGTATCGGATGGAGGAGAGCAGCTTCTCTTTCTCGGCTTCACCTGTACACTGATCGTAAGCTGTCAGCAGACTGGAGGACAAAGCAGGAAGAGTCAGTCTGTGTTCGGCTGCGTTACCTCCTCCTGGTGTGCTCTTCACGGTACCTGTGTGGAGTGCTGTACTGCTCCAGTATGGCAGCTGCTTTGTCTCCAGACAAACCGCTAATCTGCATCAGCTGTCGGGCAAACACTTCTCTCACCGTCTGACACTGGAGAGGAAACAGGAAGTAAGATCCGGCAGCCATTTTATTTTGTTTTGTGTTTTTTTTTTTCTTACGGTGAAACACACCTTGTTCTTGACGGCACCATAGTTGAACTCTGTGAATGAAATGAGAGCGCAGGAAGGACTCCCTCTCTCCTCTTCGTCACCCACGTCGTCACCCTCCAGCTCTCTGGAGCGACAGAGCAGCGTGCGCCCCTGGTACAGTTTGGTCAGGTATCGTGTCATGACGGTGAGGTAAGCCGCCGACTCCCTCACATCCTGAACTCTCTTCACAAAGAAGCCGTCAACAACCTAAAAAAAAAACAGTGAGGTTTTGTCTTTAGTGTGTTTATGTCAACAACATGGACGCCTGTTGTCGTGCTGACTCCCACCTGCGTGTTGACGATGGCCTGCTGCAGTGTTGTTTCAGGTAAACTCAGGTGAGAAGCAGCCGCTCCGCACTCCTCCACCAGGTAGATGGGCCTGCGGAGGCCGCAGCGCTTCAGACGGAACTGACGGAGAGAAGAAGAAGAAGAGTTCAGAAGCAGGCGTGACACAAAATACACAATCAGAAAAATGTGCAGACCTTCTGCTCCCTGAAGCGCCCGTCGATGATGCTGCCACACAGGTCGTCCATCCTCTTCCTCTCGATGATGTAATCCAGGACGAGCTCCCGGCCTTCAGGCGCCCGCAGCCTGCCTGGGATGGGCGCCACCTTTTCCCGAGCCACCCACAGGAAGTCCCCGACGTTCAGCTTCCTGATGTCGAAGTTGACTCCGTTCCTCTGCAGCTCTTTGACCAGCTCCTGCTTACGGTGATGGCTGCCGCTGCACAAAACATAACGTGTGCTTTAATGCTAACGTCACCGCAGAGTGCTTTGACTGACACACACACACACGCGCCTCCTCTCTCACCCCGTAGTCTCAATAAAGTCAACACACAGGATGATCTCATAGCTTCCTGGTAGGAGAGGGTCTCCGATCAGCTTCCTGCTCGTCGTCTTGGCGACACTCTCGGCACTCTCCGCCGACTGACAAGCAGAAGATGGAGCCTTCATTTGGTCTGTGTCCGCTCTCTGTGTTCTCTCCTCCTCATCGTCTTCACCACTTCCTGTAAGATCAACGACTCCTGCGCCATCTTCCTCTCCTTCACTCCTGTGCTCCTCTTCGTCACCCTGGTCTGCTGATGCCAGTCGCTCAGCCAAAGCCAGACCATCATCAGTCAGAGAATACCTGACAAACCATGAAATCATTTTATTTATATATTATAGTTTCCCATTAATGTGGACACTGACATTGTTTGTGCACCTTGCAGGATTGTGAGTCTTGATCACCAGGTTCTTCTGGATCAGAGTGCTGACTGACGACCAGGCGGTGTACTTACTTCCCAGATCAGGCTGTGGACAGACGAGAGGAAGAGTCCGTTCAGAGAGAGGACACTCAGACAGGAGGAGGATCTGTACCAACACTCACCACAGTGAAGGACTTGTCACAGAGGTGCTGAGCTTCTGTTTGTAGTTCCAGCTTGAACATGTAACCTTTGCCGCCTGGAATCTGAACAGAGACGTGATAAAGACGCATTCTGATCGCCGTCAGTGTCTCAGCTCAGCCTGACGGGAGACGAACCTGTGAGTGTCTGTACAGCGTGAGGAGGACGGCGTATCCTCCAGACCTCTTCTGTGGAACATACTCCCTCTTCTTCTTCCTCCCTCCTCCTCCTCCTCCTCCTCCTCTTTGGTCACCTGCAGCATTCTTCTACACACAAAGACCAACATTAAAATCACTTCCTGTGTTTACAAACCAATGTGAAAAGTTGTTAACCTTTCTGGAGGGAGCCAGGTTGTTGTTGTTGTTGTTTGGTCTGACAGCAGGGGGCGCTCCCTCAGAGAGAGTGTGGATAGAAGCGTTTTCACCTGCAGCACATGATAAATGAAGACGTTTTCTATAATAAAAATAAAGGATGTCATCTTCTTCTTCTCCTTCTGTCTGCTCCTCACCGTTCTCTCTGTAGTAGCGCTGCAGCTTCTCATCCAGGATCTTACAGATGCCGTCTCCAAAGTTTTGGAGGATCTTTGCCTCTTTGGCGTTCTGCAGTGGCAGCGGGTATTTATTCAACGAGCTGATGGCCTGCAAGAGAAAAACTATGATCACGGAACTGCTGAAAATACACGAACAAAAGAGAAATGCATCTTATTTCATAAAATAATCACAGTAAAAGTGAGGATTTCTCTCTAATAAATTAATATTTAATGGAAATACTCCGGTATGTTTACTACTCTGTTTCCGTACCTTCTGGTAGGTGTACTGGATCTTCAGTCCTTTCTCCTTCGCCTCGTCCCGGAGCTCAGTCAGCCACTGGAGGAACAGCGGGTTCGGGCAGGCGGGCAGGGCGCGTTTCCGACCCCACCGGACCGACTGCGAAGCGGGCATCGCTTTGGATCAAACCGGAAGGAGGAGAAGAACGTAAATAGCAATTAAATCATTTTCACGGATCTTAAAGAATAAGGAATAACAGTGAGTCAGTGTAAGTTGTTTTTAGCAGAACAGAAAGAATTTTAAAAAAAATGTTTAAATGTCGTTTTCTTACCTTTAACTCGCGGTAGCTGCTGGCGCCTTGTATTCAAAGACTCAGAGAGAGCACTTCCTGTTGACATGAGTCACATGACCAAGAGAGGAGGCGGCGCAAAGAGCAGGAACAGTGACGCCTAGCGGCAGAAGGAGCAACAACAGGTAAAATATGAAATATATCAGATTAAATTAAGCACGATCATATTTTTATTTTATTTTATTTTACTTTCTTATCTTATTGTTACTATTTTTAACCAAAAAACAAGAACAATTCTAATAAACTGTGTTTAAAAGAATCTATTTAGTGACCAATCTCAAACAGGTGAGACTGAATTGAGTCTTTTTGTTGCAGATATTCCAGAGAATAATAATAATAATAGGCCCCATATAGTCATATTTCTAATCTGACAAAGGTCGTGTTTACTTTGTTTCAGACAAATCAGACATTTGTTTGAAGTCTGATTTTAAAAACCATGATTAATGATCAGATATGTGTTATGAAACATGTCAGTGTGAGTCTTCTTTAATCCAGTCAGTGTTCTCACTGAGACCGTTATCCAGTTGTCACTGAATCCTCCTCTCTGTGTGTCCTCAGGCTGAAAGGAGTCTGCAGGAATCCGCAGACAAGACTCAACAGGGAGCAGGAATCCAACCTCACCCTGTGTGCTGAGTGTTACACACAAGCTGCTGTAATTAGTGAACAACAACAGCAACACAGAGCTGTGCAGACAAACATGGACTCACAACTGTTCGTATGTGTTTCAAAGAATCCTTATCACACATCGTGTGTTATCATCACTGAGCAGAAACGTTTAGTTTACACTCAGCGGATCATTTGGATCAGCCGGGTTTGTTTTGCTTTTAAGATATTAGTGAATCATTTAATTATGAGTCTTAGAGTGGAAGATTTTGTCACAATTCTGACTGAAATTCTGAGAAAAAAAGCTACATTCATCTCAGAATTTATGAATGAATTGTTAGTGACATCTAAGAAAAACTTGTTTTACATGTGAAAGCTTGTGAATTTGTTTTCTGAACTCTAAAAAAAAAAAGTCTTAATTCCGACGTTGTCTCTGGTTTCACGTCAAAGTATGAAAAGTTTGAACTTTTTTCCTGAAGTCTGACTTTGAAGACTGAAGGTCTGAAATGTTGTCAGTTTATCTGAATCCAAGAGAAAAAATATTATAGCTTTTCTGTCAAATTTTTAAAAATTCATTACTCTGAAAAAAACATGGAAAGAACTGAAACTTAAGTCTAAAAAGAATTAAATTAAATATTTTTTTCATGGCACTAAGCGTCCTCCATACCAGCATCACAAAGGAAACGTGTGTCGTCATATATTACTCCCTTTAATGAATAAAGTATTTTCATAGAAAAATGTCCCACACACAAATACACAGGAGTCATCAGTGTCACTTATTTACAGCCCACAGTCATAAATATACAGTACTGACTCATCATCCACCCTTTTATCAGCATCCATCCTTCATCCTCCCCCTGAGTTCATTATGGTCCTTCCTCCTCCTCTACTGCCCTGCAGATCCGGTGGTATCGTCGCTCTCAGCTCCCTGAGGAGAACCCGGCATGGACCCCTCCTCTCTTCCTCCTGCTCCTCCTCCTCTCCGTGCAGCCTTCCCCTTCAGCAGAGCACTGTCAGGGTGGAGCTTGTGGAGGTGGAGGAGCAGCTCGTCCTGCGCGCCCGCCGTGTGGCCGCACTCCTCGCAGACGTACAGCTTGTTGCGGCGCTCCTTGTAGGCGTAGGACAGGGTGACGCTGTGGATCTTCTTCATGTGGGACTCCAGGGAGCAGCGCTGGGTGAAGGCCTTCTCACAGAGGGTGCACTTGTACGGCCGGACGCCTGCGTGTGGAGATGAAGACATCATGAGGCCTCGGTATAACAGGTGTGTGTGTCTGACTGTGTGTGTGGACAGTGTGTAGCTACCTGTGTGTGTGCGTACGTGTCGCTTGAGGTCGAAGGTGTCGTTGAATCCTTTGCCGCAGAAGCTGCACAGGTGTCTCTTGGTCTCGTTGTGGCACTTGATGTGTCTGTTTAACATCCGCTGGAACTGGAACGACTTCTGGCAAACCTGACGGCAGCAGAGGTGATGTCATCAATACAAATATTATATATCGATTAATCTTTTATTTAGCGAATAACCTCCTTCGGCGTACCTGGCACTCGAACGCTCCCCTCGTCGCCACTGATGCGCTTTGATCTGCCGATCTGGTCACCATGGAGACCGGCTCCATCGGTGCTGGTGCAGAGGTTGTCATCGTCACCACGGGCATCACGGTGGCGTGCGGGGTTAAGACTGGCGGGGCGGGGACCGGAGGAAGCACCAGAGAGAGAGGGGCGGGATCAGCCGGTAACTCACCTGTAGTCACCTGACAGACAGACAGAAAACATGATTTAGTCCAGATAAAAGTCTATCATCGTCGCCCTCACAGGCTTCACTCCTGTACCTTGATCTTGGAGCGGATGTAGGTGGAGCCGCCATGCGACCTCCTCCTGATGTCTGTCTTCTCCTCTACGGGTTCCACGGGACTCTGCGGTCGCCCCAGCACCGTGCTGGACGGCAGCTCCGCGTGCATGTCGGAGCGTTTGGTGAGGCAGAGCGGCGCGGTCTCAGCGGGGCTGGCTTCAGCCTCCATCATCAGGGTGGACGGAGGGAAGATGGAGACTGGAGGGAGACAGAAAAGAAGAAGAAGAAGTGTGTTAATTACAAGTGTTGGATGCTGATATTCTTGGGTGCAGCAGTAACAAGAAATTTATTTTTGGTCATGACCTTTGTGTTTGTACAGCTTTGATAGCCACCATCTTGGATTTTGAGATGCGTTTGTAAGTGCTGAACAGAACAGAGAATTCCTGTTATGAACGTGGTGTAATGTAAACAAGCTGCCGTGTTCCATTATGGGAATTGTAGGCTACAGTTGTTATCCTTTACCTCGAGGACTTAAGTCAAAAATCACTGCAGAGCCCTTTCAAAATAAAACACTCTGTCAGTTAACAAGCATTTAAAAAAATACAAATAAATGGAAAATGAATGTAAATAAGAAAAACAAAGTTTCTCTTTAGAGGCACAGGGAGAGGCTGAGGGTCGTAATACACAGCACAGACAGAAGAAAAGGCTGCACTGCTTCTTATTTGCACAATCTCTCAATTAGCAAACATACAAAATGCGTGTGTGGGTGTGCACAGGTTTGGCCCATTGTTTAGTGTGGAATATTTTTTTTGCACACACACACTCACACACACCATTACAGTTAGACTTGTTTGACCAGACAGTCTTGCAGCACCAGTTCTTTGCTCAAACAATCCACCTCCGCAGGGTGGAAGTCTGCGTTGTGTGTGGGAGGGGAGGAGGAGAAAAAGAAGCCACTGAACCTATAGTACAACATGCACACACACACATACAGGTGTTTGTGTGTCTGTGTGCAGGCGTGGCTTGAAGACAACGAATCAGTTGACTCTGCGGAGTTTCAATCTGATAAAAGCCAAATCTAAACGCAAATGAAGCCGCACAGGGAGCTATAAAGATGAGTTAACGGTACGCAGACACACACAACAGCAGCTGTGTGTGTGTGTGTCTGCACAGGAAGCAGCTTTTATAACAGTCACATTAGCCAGAGCTAGCTAACATGTTTTCAGCAGTTTGTCAACATTTTTTTTTACACACGTCCGATCCAGTTCCAGAGGCAATTTCCAATGACTAAAGTTGATGCGTTTCATGGCTGCCATGGCAACAGATCCAAAACAACACCTGTGACATGCACCATATTTACTGAACCACTGGGGGCGCCAGATATGTGAACATTGTTGTGTAGAACACCACGAAATAGCCTTGTTTTTCACTACGTTGTCTTGTGTCAGCCATTTTCTTTTTCTTGGTTACCATGGTGATCCTGAACGACACCTTCAACATGTCATGTGTTCAGCTGACCACTAGAGGGCCACAGATCTGTTTACACAGACGTAAACAGCAGTCATATTATCTGTTGACCCCCCCCCCCCTGCTTTTCTCATTCATTGAGCAAGCCTATACAGACTGTAGCTCCTTATGACATCACATAGGGGAAAGGGGAGAAAGGGGTGTGGCTAATATGCAATTCATTTGCATTTTTAACAGCAGCCTGTTCATAACAGGGCTAAACCAGTTAAACGTAACGTGGCTGACTGCAGTACAGATAAATAAACCCCGCCTCCTCCATGTTAGTGGATGTAATGCTTTGTTGGCTAGTTTTGTTGTTGTTTCCCTTGTTTCCCTTTTTGTATTTAATTCAAAAAAAAGTCTGTTTTTAGTGTGAGTTTCTCTGAGATGTTTTAAAGTCTGTCTTAATTTCTCCTCTGTGGTGATGGTTTCTGTGGTGACTGCTGGCGCATTGGACATTTAATCTCATCTTGTATTGTTTGTTCAGCCCTCCCTCCCTTACCAATGAATGAGGTGTGTGTGTGTGTGTGTGTGTGTGTGTGTGTGTGTGTGTGTGTGTGTGTGTTTGGAGGTAGAGGGTGAGGGGGTTCACCACAACCCCGACCCTTCCACAGAGAAGAGGGGAAAACCAGGTTGTGGTGCTGTTGCTCCTTGAAGTGTTCTTGTTTTAGCAGTAAACAATCGGCCTTATCAAAGCCGGGGTGTGAGTCTCTCTGCGTGTGTTTGCTTAAGGCGTACTGTCTGCAGCAGCAGGCTGTCCGTAGGGTCCGTTACATTTCCTTCACATCCAATAAACATTAACCTCACAGCAGCAGTTTATTAGGACACGCAGAGACAACAGTGTGCAGCAGTAAACACACAGACGTAATTAAAACCCCAATGACAAAAAAACACTGATGGTTACATCATCCTGGGATCATTCGATGTTTTAGTAACAACTTTGATTCACTTTTTTTATGTCTTTGACTGAAACAGGAAGCTAGTTTAGCTTAGCTTAAGATAAAGGTAGTTTTTGATTTAAGATGCTAATGAGCTAGCTTTAAAGGTGCATTCAGACCTTCTAAGATAATCTTTCCCATTAGTCTTGTTTGTACACTAAAACAGTAGAATGTCTGTTGCTCTCCGGTGACAGCCAGACTTGTTATTGTTATTTAACTGTTGAAAACACAGCAGCAGCTCTATGTGTATGAAGAGGGATAACGAAACAGACTGATGACCCATCCAGAAACAGGCCCTGGCACATGTTTGTGGATTATGAGATAAAAATAAACCAGTGAAACAACACAAACTAAACTGATGGCATCTGGGTCTCATAAAAGTATTCAACACGCCTGTTTCAGTGGGTAATTATCATACCTCTCTGTGTGTGTGTGTGTGTGTGTGTGTGTGTGTGTGTGTGTGTGTGTGTGTGTCAGTCACACACGTAAGGCAGGTACATCAAGTAACGGCACATACCAGAAACCTTAGCTGAGACCGTTGTTGGGTAAGCGTTAACTAGGCTATGCGTAATTACGCACAGGCACACAAAAGGGATTAAATAAAAGTTTTCAGGTGAAACTGGATATTGAAAGGAAAGAGTTACACTTTTACACAACTGGGTGTGATTTTATGTTTTTTTTTAAGTCGATGCTGACTTTAAAAAAAAAAATTATCGAACATACGAGTGCAAAAAAAAGGAAAGTCAAATATCTTTTGCTGTCTTTTTTTGTGCGTAAAAAATGTTCTCCAACGGCGACACGCGGATGACATACCTGCGAGCTTCTCTAAATGATGTTAAATGCTTAGTTTAAATTATTTGAACATGTTTCAAATTTGTTCCCCTGATCAAAGATTCTGGTTGGTCAGGATGTAAAAGTCAATGATTAAAAGTTAACGGTGTTGAGATGAGAGGAAGAGACGCAGAGCGGACAGAGAGGGGGGGAAGGGTGAGAGTGAGAGAGAGAGAGGTTTAGGGTGTAGTCCGTTACTTGTTATCTGATACCGGAGTGGTCTTACAATAAAAACTGCGCCGGTGGCAACAATGGGGATTGTATCAAGTAGAGAGGAAGGCAGAAAAGAGATACTGTGAGAGAGGTGGATTTACATGTTAAAGACGCTCCAGTTTGACAGTTGAACAGTGTGAACTTTAAAAAAAAAAAAAACAGAATAAAATGAGTGGATTTCTGTGCGTAACACCTGTAAATCTCAGCCGCACATTTGGACTTCATAAGTCTGTTGTACAAGGAAGAACAGCGATCAGGGTCTGAAGGTCGATATGAGAAAAGCAACGGGCTGCTGTGAAAGGCCGCAGCACCTGAGCAGGTATAACACGCATTCCAACAACCAAACCTTCTACACCCAGATCACATTAAAACAACGAGACGCTGAGCTGATAAACACCTCAGTGAAAAAGAAACGCGTCTCTTCAAGAAGTAGACCATGTTTCCCGTTATTCGGTGGCCCCAAGCTGGAGCCGCCGCCGCTGTACCCTCCTCCTCCTCCTCCACCTGCCACACTGACACTCCTGTTTAGACCTGAAATCTGTGCGTAAAAGTATGCAACCCAAAAAAAAGGTGTTTCTTCCCCGCCGTGCACTCGCACCTTTCCCCCCCCACACACTAAAACAACAAACATGGCTCAACGTGGACTCACCTGGGATGTAGACGTCTCCTCGTTTATGATCAGGGAGTTCACTCCAGTTCCGCTTTCCCGGCGAAACATTCGCCTTTTTCACCAGAAAGGCCCGCGGCATGGTCCGGTAAAAGTCCGCCTGTTTGCGTGAGATTCGCGAAAAGCAGGAAACCGCGAACTTTGTTGGTAAACCTGGAAAGTGTCGGAGCTTTTTGTTCCTCCTTCCTTATTTGCACATTTCTTCTTGTTTCGTAAGCTGTGTCCCGCTTTTATTTCCGTTTTTTTCTCTCTCTCTCGCACTCACACACACACTCTACCTCTGTACAGGTGAGTCCGCTCAGGTGAGCCTCGCGCACAGGTAAAGACGTAGATCAACCGCAGCCCCTTCAAATAACGGGAGTGTGAGTGTGTGTGTCTGTGAATGAGCGGGCTGATACCCCTGATCACACACACACACACACAGAGAGAGAGAGAGAGGTGGGTCAAATGCAGCACAGGTAGGCTACTCATTTAAAAAGCAGGAAACAGGCACCAGCGCGCATGCGCGAGAGAAATAACGGTGACAACAAGTAGCAGAGAGAGAGAGAGCCCGGGTTAGGCCTCTGTATACCTGCTGAACCGGTTTACCCCTCCTTCCTGTCTCGAGCCGTCCTTCCCTCTTTAAGGTGTGGGGGAAACAACAACTTTGGGGACTATATGTTTGAGCGGAGGTGGGTAGTTTGACTGCGCAAATGCAGCCAGAAAAAAACAAAAAAACAGTTTTTATTCTCATGTTTGTCTTTTTGCTGACACTCCACGTGTGTTTTTCTGTAACAGCAGATCACGCGTGACGCTCTGCACACATTCAGTGATGACAAAATATCAACACAAAGTGATGAAAACACATCCATACATTCAGAGGATGCACAGTTAAAGGGTCACTCTTCCTGTTTTTCTAGCTGGTTGTTGTGATATATTTTTTTGTGTATATTTTCTTTGTTTGTGATGTTTTGATCCAATCAGCATCCTGTGGGGAAGCAAAGCTAGTTGTTAGCATGATTTAACGGTGATTACAGCCAATGGGTTACTAGCTGGAAGCATTCAGAGACGCTCAGCAGCTTGTGTTTCTGATTTGTTGTGATGACAGATGTTCATCCAATTAGCTCTCATCCCTTAAAAAACTGAGTACCAGTGATGTCATTGGTTCTCTGAGTGCTAATAGCTGCATTGTTGTAGCGTTCATGGCAGCTAATAGCTTGTTTTAGTTGAGTAAAATCCCCAAAAAAGACAAAAATAGTCCAGACGTGCTAACTCCTTTTAAACTAAAGTCTGATGGTCGATTAAAGGTTCAACCAATCAGTGCCTGTGGTTTCCTGAGAACCAGTGATGTCATTGGCTCTCAGAGGAACTTTAACTGTAAACTATTAACATAAAGACTGTTTTTTTACAGTGTATTCTACTTACTTCTCCTTATCTGCAGTGCATTGTGGGACATGTAGGCGTTCAGAAGAGACGAGCTGAATGCTCCCTTTAAAGTGCTGTTTTCTGTCTCCATCCGTCTTGTTATTATTGCAGACTTCCAGCTGGACTTGAGTATGAATAGATTAGAATATGGAGGTCAAAGGTCACAGATCTTAGTCTTTGTGTCACCTGAAACTTATGTTTATGTTCATCTTAACTTAATAATAGAAATAATGAACAGTGTCAGCAGCTGTTTAACGTCAGCCTGCAGGTATGTAAATGAGCCTTTTAGGACCATTGTGTGTCCCACCTTTACCACCCTGCTGTGTGTTTACAGACCCCTCCTGCTACACACACACACACACACACACACACACACACACACACACACACACAGAAACCTTAATGACCCTGTGAAACTGTATAATCATTATTTTGTGTGTCCTGCTGTGTGTCTCGTGTGTTTAAACCCAGCTGAAGTGTGTGACGGATGTCTTCGTGGCCTGAGGCGGATGCAGCTCTCGGTGGTTCTGCAGAGGAGTGTTTGAATGAACGGCATGCGGCCCGGGCTGTCGGAGCAGTCCGGGCAGACTCGCTCCCTCCTCTCTCCTCTTTCCTCTTTCTGTCGTCTAACTGTCACCGATACTTGTTGTCTCGTCGGTGTCACACTCTGTCTCTGTGTGCTGCTTTAATTCTCCTCCGTGAGATATGTTTTTCTATATGGTGAGAAAGAAAAACAAACAGTATCAGGAAGGAAATGAGAACTTTACACCCGTTCCACCTGCTGGACAGCCTCGTCTCTCCCTCACTGTGTGTGTGTGTGTGTGTGTGTGTGTGTGTGTGTGTGTGTGTGTGTGTGTGTGTGTGTGTGTGTGTGTGTGTGTGTGTGTGTGTGTGTGTG
>JAVQJX010120266.1:0-10468 GCA_036025115.1 Ambassis agassizii | reverse complement strand
GTGGATGTGGGTTTGTTTTATATCTGCCTCACTTGCCCACCTGATAGAGACACAAACACAATTTCATTCATACATCCTGTGTGATACCTGTAGTCCTCAGACTGTGAAAATCTGAACTCCTCTTTCTTCATTCTGGCCAGTAAAGCTCCTCCCTCCCTCTGCAAAGTTACCAGTCTTGTGTCCTCCAGCACTTCTTTCATTGAAACCCTCTGTTCCTGGATGCATTTCTGCACTTCCTGTAGCAGACACAGACAAGGCACAAAAATCAACACTTGTCCAAAAAATGGTCTGTCCATTAAATAAATGACACTACAGTGGCATTAGATACCTGGGTAGTGTCCATTGGTTTTCTGCAGTCTACTTTCTTTATGGCCTTTTGCAACAAATTGTCAGCCCCTCGCAGGTCAGTCATGAAAGAAACCAGCCTCTGAAATGGATTTACAGGCAGAAACATGATGTACTTAGGACGATTTGAGGTGCAGAGAGAACACCACATGCAGCATTGTACTGTGGATGAGGTAGATTGCTATAATACTACACACATGACAGAGAATGATGCTCCCAAGACATCCTAAATATCACTATGAACAACAACGGGTTTAGTCATTACAGGCCTGTAAATGGTAGGCTTTATATAACTAAACTGCATGTTACTGCTAGATAAATCTTTATGTACCAAAAAATGTTCCTCCCAGTTAATGTGTGGAACTTGGCCTAACATTTGTAGCATAAAGAGTTAAAAAATAAAGTGGTTTATTCTGTTTACCATTTCCAGTTAATTACGATAAAGTACAGACAGGAAACTGGCTTTGAGATTTTGGGTTATTCCTGTTCCAAGTCTTGGCAACTACTCACCACAATCACTCCAAAATATGCAGTATTTCAACTGAAACATTATGTCATACAGGATGCATCCAGCTCCTTGGGCACCACAGCCTGGTGAGCTCTGGTGTGTACTGTAGCTCGACCAGCATAAAACATCTGCTCTCATTTAATGTTCAGTGATAAACAATCTGATTTATCATTCAGATAAGATGTTGCACTTCCTCTGTGGCCACTGGAAATCCAAATAAAGCTGAATAACATTTCATCATGCCTGGTGCAACACTACTGTTGCAGAAGTTGAAAAGTAACCTGATGAAACTGCAGCCAGTCACTGTGACTGTAAGTGAAGGTCCCACACAGGTCAGAGGTCAGCTGAGATGCTTCCACTGTCTTATTCAGGGCTTTCATTGAAGTCACCATGTCCATCTAACAAAAACAGAGATAGGTGAGAAAAGAAGGAATGATCCCAAAAAAGTAAAGGCAGAAGGACGCGTTTTGATTCCTGACCTGCAGACCAGGCTGTTTTTCTGGCCGTGGAAACGTGTCTTTCTCCATCAACATGATGATACTGTGAACAGCATGGAGAGCTTGCTCCTGTAGCAGGCAAACAAAAATGCTGGGGTGAATGTCATGTTTTGATTCAAGTAATATCTTGCCTTCAATTTGAAGAAACTGTGCTGACATTTTTAGATCAATGGATTTAGTGACTGTAACCCAATCACTTTGACTTACTTACTCATCAATCAATCAAAATCAACAATATCTTTGAGGGAAGGAATGCTTTGGACATGTGTGTGCAGGTCTGTTGTTTTAACCTGAGCCATCAACAGGGCTTTGTTGAGATGAAGTGGAGGAGGCTTCTTCCTGGCATTGATGACCAACGTCATTCCCAACTCCCGAACGTCTTTCCTGCCAAAACAGTGAATCATATTACACACTGTAAGTTAATCACTCCAAGGCCAGATTTAAAAGGTTTATGCACTCCAGTTCACAAAGCTGTATGTGTCCTTTATATCTCCTTGGCCTCAACGCACACACTTTTCTTTGCAGATCTTATTCTACATCTTTGACGCCTTCGTCCTAATGACCTCTTCCTGAGGTACTGTTGTGTAAGCCTACATCAGACAGGGCTGCTAATTCTAGCATGGCGCTGCATACCAGAGAGTTGGCAGCCAGCCTGGCTGTAGACTGTTGTGGTATGACATTTTACTGGGGACAGAAGTAGGTCAGATTATCTGGTAAAAACAGCTTCAAAGTCTCCATTTAACCCAGTATAAACAAATCACACCATTAACGGCGGTAATTGCTGTAGCTCAGTCTGCCAGCAGTAGCTCAGTCCATAGGGCATTGGACTTTGAAGCAGAGGGTCGCTGGTTCGAGTCCAGCTCTGGACACATGGAGGTGGGCTGGTAGCTGGAGAGGTGCCAGCTCACCTCTGGAGAGTTACTTACTGCTGAGGTGCCCTTGAGCAAGGCACTGAATCCCCCACCACCTGCTCATGGCTGCCTGGGGTGCCTGTAATTTTGTTGCATTGTACTTGTACATGTGTAATGACAAAGTTTAATCTTATTTATTATTATTATTAAAGTGTAATAATCCTTCGACAGAGGCTTGAGTTAGGTCAGTGTTGCCATCAGCAGGAGGAAGACTTATTGTTTTATTAGGTGTAAAGCAAATAGTAATGACCAATAAGGAAGCACTTGGTGTGGATATAAGATTATTAGGCCAATTACTCAAAGCCTACTTTAGACGGCCTGGACATTTGAAAATGATAATCTGCTGCCCTCATGTGGATAGACATAATATTACATGATGGTGAAAATGCTGAAATTCTTTTCCTGAAATATAACCATCTGTAGTCTGCAAGGATAAGCATCAAAGTTTCACAACTATTAGTACCTTATAGTTACACATGTTTGCTGTACCTTGGTATGGAGTGTAAGTAGAGCAGGAGTTCACAAATATCCTGTGCTGACACCAGAGGGGACATCCATTCCTTTCTGTCACCATGGACCTCTACCACTGCCCTGCCAGTCCTGTCCCTGCTGCCTGTGGGTGGACAGAGAAAAAGTTCATATTTCATAGAACATGGTGAAAATTCTTTTCACTCCTGTTTATAAGAATGTATACATCTACTCTAGATTACTTTAACATCCAGTGCTGATATGTGAGTGCAGTACATTTCTATGTGAAATATGAGACATAGGTGAGGAAACGATCTTAATATTATCCTCCTAACTAACAGATTCATCAGTACAATTTACCTGGTAAACAAATAATGCCCAGCTCAAGAAGACCACTGATCCTTCTGAAAATAGATTCTTCTGTTTGTGAAGGCTGCTGAGAGTCAGAACTTGCAGAGAGAATCTGCATTTTAGGAGCAGATGGCTTTACATTGTGGAGTTTGGAGTCTGGTCCATCTGTGGTGAACAAAGTTTCATTTCTGCTGGACTGGGAATCTGTCAGTAAAGACAAATGTGAAAGCAATGAAAAACATGAAATGACGAAAGAAAAATAACAAAAAAAAAACAAAAAACAAATGAATGAATCGCCAACTTTATATTCGGTTCAGTTGCCCTTTTACACCACTAGAATTATTCATGTCTTCATAACTCTCTCTCACCCTGCACAGCTGTGTACAGTCACCCTCTAAACATTGCACATGGCCTCTGTAACAAATCACAGCAGCGGGCCGACGGCTGAGCCTGCCTTTGATTTCAGACATCCTAATTGGCCTCCCCTTCTAGTCAACAAGGCCTTGTCTGTCCTCTCTCTCTTTGCTGCTTTAATAGTCCATGACAAGCATGTCTCCAGTCAAGATCTCAGCTTGCCCATCTGAGGGCATGTAAGTGCATGCCAGTGAGTGCAGCAGCAGGACAGGGGAGCCTCTCTCTTGCATGTCAAATCCTCTCTCTACATTAGAGCAGTACTTCTTTTTTCACAAAGTGGGTTCAGGCTGTCTCTTTCATTGGGGTGCAGTCTGCTATTTCCGTTCTCTCCCTTGACAATAGGAGTGAAAGTGGCCATGCTGTCAGAGAACTCAGACAGCAGTGGGAGAATCCCCAGAGTAGGATCATACTCTTTGGCCTTTGAACCCGTTTTCTAAAGAGCCTTTATGGACCCGACCCTCAGCAGAGCACACTCCCTCAAATATGCGAGGCCACGGTTGAGTTTCACTCAAGTCTGTTTGTTCAGAGACCCTTTGAGCTTTGAGCAACACATCCTTATAAACACTGTGTGCATAATAATGATAAACACATTTGTGTGTGGGCAGGGAATCTGAAAAGAAGACATAAGAGAGGTTTACCTTTTTTATAGCACTTCAGCCTTTCCAGCTTTGGCGTCTCCTGCTCTTTCTTACACTGGATAATGCTGGTGATTGTTTCAGGGCAGATATCACTGTGGCTCCTGTTGTTGAGTTTATAGAGAAGTGGGCTCCCTTTAGGAGTCTCCGACACAGTGGACAGAGACCTCACTTTAACTTTGTGTTTGCCTGATGGTCTCACAGCCTCCTCCTTGTGTGATGGTTTCATGCCACCATCACAAGTTGCCAAGGGCAAATCGGACACTGGATGCCCACAAGCAACATGCACCAATGGCTGGGATATAAGCTTTGTCTGAACTCTCTGGCTTTGGCCCAAACCAGGTATTGATTTCAAAATCAAAGGTGAGTCCTTCATGAGGCTTTCAGAGCTTGCAGGAGGGTGAGATGCACAGTTTTCTGGTGTCTCTTTATGGCAGTTTTTGTACTGGCAGGGCTCATTACCTATCCTACAGTGGTTACAAAGGTTTCCAGGTCTGTCTTTTTGAGCATCAAATGTACCCTTAGATCTTAACTCCCTGTCCTCACTCTGGTCTACCTCCTCCAAAGCTGCTAGGAGGTCCACACTCCCCCTCTCAAAAGTGACAGGGTTTCTCAGTGCTGCCAGATAAGAGTCTCTGTACCTACACTTCAAGTCCTGATCAGTGAGCTGCTGGCCCAGCCTCCTCTTGCTGCATGGTGTACATGGTTCCTCTCTGTACTGAAGGGTACATCCGCAGGAAACACTATTTCCAAGTGGCACAGGTGGGGGTGCTCTGACAGGTTTGCATAAAAGTGAATTAGGTGGATTTGGATGTGTATCTCTCTGTTCATCCACAAAGTCTTTCCCTTTGGCTATATCCACAAGATCCACATAATCACCCTCAATCTCTTGATAGCTGTGACTGTCCCAGGTATTAGGAGAAACCCATCCCACAGGTTTGATTGAAGGTTTGGCACAGGTTTTGGGGGCTCTCCTTTGATGTCTGACAAGTTTGGAGTCCACATGTCTTAATGAGGCTGACATCCTGTCTTTTGCTGGAATAATCATGGCTTCCACTGGGAGGGTGGAGGAGTTAAAGAGGATAGGAGCTGTGATCTGCTTTGGCTCAGGAGGAGCTTCCCGAAAGGTAGGCATGATCTTCGGCTTGTCTAGAAACTCTGGGATAGCAATATTAGCCCAAGGTAACTTGATTACTCCTTGGTCTGTACAAAGCAAACAGCGTGACAGAGGAGTTCCATGGCGTCCTTCATTGATGTCCTGTAGCCAGGCTTCAGTGAAGATGCAGGGGTAAGATGTTTCAGGAATGGGGGTCTCTTCCACTTCACGGCATCCCTCCTCCAGGAGGCTTTTGAGGACAATGCGAGCTGCTTGGTCCCCAAATGGTTCCACCTGTAGATAGAAGTCTCCAGGACGCAACAGCAGAGGGTTTACAGGTGCTAACTGGATGACGGTTTTGTCATGGAGACAAAGAGGCCAGCCTTCACAGCGGAAGACCACTTCTGAGTAACCAGCCTGGTGAGAAAAACAATGAACAATGCTAGTGTTAAAGTCTTTTTTTTAACTCTTTCTCAAACACTGACTTTAAATTTGAGGCTAATACTATGCTGACTTACACTCAACACAGGAGAACAAGACAAACACCCAGTAGAGCTGGTTTGTCATTGGATCATCAAGCTTCCTCTTACACAAATTCTGCTTTAACTCTCTACAACTTGCATTCAGAGATTCAGAGTTTATGTCTGCTGCGCATGCGCATTCATGGAACGTGTACTCAGACCTCACCCAGCAACAAGAAATTCTATTTCCTGATTGGCGGATAGGTTAATTCCAGACAGCTTTAGGAGCACGTGGTTCTGCCTCTGACTTATGATAGACAATCGGAATTTGTGGATGAATTAATCATTTATGTCACGCTCACTGCATGAGACTTGAGAGCCCTGTCAAAATCACTTGAGCAGTGAGTTGGTTTTTTTTTTGCGAATTAGTAGGCTATTTAAAAAACAAACAAAAAACACCACTTCATTCCGGGATAAAATGTGTTAGTTAGTGACATTTGTACCGAGTAAAATATTATCAACTTTTTTTTGTAATGCCTTACATTACCGCGTTATAGCAAAAACCAATGCATTACAGTAATTTACTTTTGTAACGCGTTTCTCCCAACACTGCTGCTATTTTTCCGATCTCCGCCATCTTGAAACAAAGTCATGATAATAATGATATAATGATATCGCCTGATGAGCACGAACTAACAGGTAGATAAACAGAACAGATCGCAAAATTAATTCTGTGGAAATATAAACTCCTGTTGCACTACCTCCACAACGAATGTGATGACATATCACCAGTAGTTTGTTTGTGCTGATTTCATTGAGTGCATATTGGGGTCTGACCTGTCTGAATGGTGTACATTCACATTAAATTGAATGTCATATGGTCATTAAAATGACTCTGACTCTATGATAGGTCTGATTAAAACAACTTTAGTTATGAGAGTTGTTTTGTGTCTCCATACAGGCCTAAAAAAAAATGAAAATCTGACACCAGAAAAAGTCAGATATAGTTGCTTCAGTCTGTTACTGATGGACAAAATTCTGAATTCTGTTTGAGACGGGGGCTGCTGAGCCACAGATTGGCTGCAGTGCCCTTCCTTACGCCGTCTTCCACTCTAATATGTCTATAGTAGCATAGATTCAAACAAGCATTCCTGTAAGCCAGCTACCTAAACATTGTTTCAGACCACATGCTCCCCTTCATGGCTTTGTGTGGCTGATTGTACATGAATTCAAACTCACACATGCTGCCTGTTGGACACTTTCTAGCAGATGTTTGGATGGAATGAGGAAGTCCAGCAGGCACTGCAGGGCATCACCGTGGTAACGTTCATCGATGGTGCGAAACAACTGGCTGAGGACGACAGGTGCAGTTGCCTCAAAGGGTGGAAAGAGGGCTGACAAGGCGCTCTGGATGGACAGGTCCAAGGACTCTGGGTTCTGGAGGAAAAGAAATGAAGGTAAATGATGTGACATTTTGCACCGACAAAAATACTGTGTCTTGTTCATGAATTAAAAACACACCAGGATGTACACATTGTTTTACAATGAGAGGATGAAATGTATGAAATGATTGGGGCAAGTCTTTTATAATCTAATGGGTGCCTATTTAACTAAAATTACATTTTTTTAATAGCTCCTTTTTATGACATGTACGTTTGGACATCTAAATAATTTTCCTTAAAAATCTTCACAGTGGCCTGCTTTTTATCCTTGCGGTCGTTATACTTTTTTTAATATAATGCACTGATGTACAATTCAGCTTTCACTGACTGTTCTGTCTTGTGTTGCATGTGTCTTTGCTTACATGTGGAAAGCAGTATACTGTCATTGGAAGAGTGAAGGATGTCCATACAGCTAAGACATGCTGAGAAAGTGTCAAAAGTGGAGGAACAAAACTGACAAATGTTTCCTTGTGAGTAGTAAGTTCTAAGCATATCATTAAAGGCTGAACCTGCCTGTTCTACAACTCTTTAACTTTATTATGGAGAAGATTAGTCTTTTGTGTCTTTCATGTTGAGCCAGGATAGCCTTTGTTTGTTGTGGTTTATGTGCAGCTGACAAAGGTCAGCGTCTGATCTAATTTAAAGTGACAAAGAAGGAGCATATGGTTTGGTCACAAATGCCCATAAACATGTGACTGTATGATCACTTTAATGTTTACTGTAGGCACAAGTCTGCTTTTGGTAATCTTCTGAATGCCTGTATAGATAAGCACAGAGGTGCAGCTGTGTCCATGGAAACACATGGAAACGATTCAGATGAAAAGAAAAGGATCTTTAAAGCATTTATGGCCAACCAGCCCATCTAAGCGTAGTTTTGAGGTGGTGATGTTTGGGATGTGAAGGCTGTGTCAACATGGATTAGTAACATAGTTAAATGTTTTAACTTAAGAGTGCTGCAAATACAAATCTTGTCTGTGTGAAAGTGAACTAGTATTTTGTGTGCCATGTGCCCTCTTGTGGTCATGGGAATAAGTGCTTGAGACAGAGAAAATCTTGCAGATGACAGAAGTTTGCCTTGTAATGTGTTTCATCATTGTATGTGTGTCAGTTTAAATCTAAACCATGACCATTCCTTGTTTCAGAACCTACACTCCTTGTGTTTTTTATAAAGTAAGGGAAAAGTCATTGTATTCATGCTGATGGCTGAAAACAAGGATTTCTTTTGGATCAGGACAGGTCTTAGTCATAAACCACAGCAGGCATGCTATTCATACAATCAGTTCTCAGTAGCCTGCTGTGTTAATCTCCCAGCCCCACAAAGGACTCTGTTTTTAGCTCCTTCCTCGTTTGGCTTGATGGCCTGACCAGAGGAGACCGGCCCAGGGTAAACACAAGTGCAGCAGCTTCAAAGATCTCACGCTGCTTAACATTGGGACCATTTGGCAGATGTGTGGATACTTTATGAGTACCTCAGATATATAACATTGGAAACAAACGTCCGAAAAATTCCAGCTGTATTCTGATCAGATAAAATTCAATTTTGACCAAAGAGCATAAGATGTCAGTGAAATGAGCTAACACTGATGGACAGCAGACGATGTTGGATGTAAATCAATATCAATATTTGACCTGCAGTCACTGCATGTCCTCAGTAGAAAAGAATGCTTCCTTTTTCTGATTGTGCACATCTGTCACAATAGATCATGAAATGGAGAACAAAATATCTTTGAGGCAGGCTCTTGAATGGTAATGCATCACAGCTGTTTTAGACTCACTGCAGCCGCTCAACTTTGGGCTTTACTGTATTCCTCAAAGCTAAATAAGTCTGAGGTCATATCTAATAAAACAGCGGTTACCATGCAGAGCTGAGAATCAAATCACTCACACAATGGATTTGAATCAATGCCGTTGGTATGAATGCCTGATTTCACTGAGTTCCTTTATTTATTAGAGCCTGTTTCCTCCTCAGTTTTATAAATTACTCTAATTATTCCAACTCAATTTTCACAGTTTTTCTTCTAAATTCCTCCAGGACATTGAAGTATTCTCTGTGGGTGGTTTGGCCAGTGATATTTATATGAGTGAGACTCTTGAGATTTACTCAAAGCTGAGCTGGACGCCTCTCACACAGACAGGCCAAATGATCAGCGGCCGAGTAACTGCTGTTGTTATGAGTATCTCCTTACATCAGACACTGCCAGATAATATACCAAGGAACAGAAAGCTGCAACATAAATTCCACTAAAACAAAGAAGTCTTCAGTTACTAAAAACATTAACTTCAATCACACTTCCGATAATCGTGGCTATAATTGTAGCCACAAGATAATTAGAACAGTCCATACGGACTATGACCACTGGGGACCTGATTAAAACGTATTACTATAGCTAAAAGAATTCAGTAATTGTTTGTTTTGATCTCAAAGTGAAAGGAATGGTCAATTGAACACAACCTGGAACAGTGTTGGCAAACATCACTAAATGGAAATACTGAAGTGGAGTGAAAGGTTGGAATACCAACGATGAATAGCTGTTTGTAGGAATAACAATATTCTTACTTTATTTTGAAGGAGTTACTCATTTCTCATCAGCCTGGATTTACAACAAAGAATCAGCCAGTAGTGTGAGCCTCTGACTACACAATTCAAGGGGATGGAACAGTGGCATTGCCAGGGATTTCCACTCTAACCCCACACAGTGATAGTGCTTTTATTCTGTCTGTACATCAGTGCACAGTGCTGCTGCTCTTATTTCCATATATTAGCACATCCTGCTTTTCTGAGCACTTAAACGTCCACCATCAGAGCAGCATTCATTCAAGCTAAAATCCTGAACCTTTATCTTGGTCTGTTGAGAGTGTTGCTTTTGATCAACATCCAGCTGAAAACATTCCACCGCTGCTGCCTCTACGAAGACACAGGGATTCCCTCCCCTCTCACTATTGTCCAGTGCGGCATGTGTTTTAGAGCTTCAGTCTGCGACGGAGATCTTTGTTTGACCTGAATTGGCACACTAGCACACTAGCATAACAGCATTTGTTAGAAATGTGCGCCCTCCCTTTGTCTCATCTTCCATTTAGGCCCCCCCAGGAGTCTCTGTATTGTTCTATATGAAGCAGATAATTGCAGGTTTCACCATACTGCCTCAAGCTGTGGCTAAAGTCAGTCTGGCCCCAGATTTGAGCCTCAGTATAAAAAACTGTTAAGGTGTGTAACACACAGTGTGAGTCTGTGTCATCAGCCACAACTGGTGAAAAGATTAGCAAAGGGAAGCTGACCACAGCATAATTGTAAAGGATTAACCTTTACTAAATGGACACTGGTCTTAGTGTGACATGCTGA